>JAOXNN020000001.1:317824-336849 GCA_028571205.2 Hydropsyche betteni
CGTGCAGTTCATGGGCGGTCTGCATCTCATGCCGTATAATATTCGGATAAATGTGTCCGTATTATGTACCACACATTATATGCCTTTTCACGGAACACGTAGTTGACACAAGCTCGATAATAAAGCGAGTCACGATCTCGCGATCAATCGACGTATTAGCGACAAATTGAGACGTTATATCGTGATTTACTGACCAAAAGTCGATTTCGCGACGTCGCCCATCTTCAGATTCGTCGGATATTCGTAGATGACTAACGACTCTGTTGCTTGTCTTGATTTCGTAGACAAATGATGTTTCCGAGACGTGTTAGTCGGAAATGCACTCACGATGCAACCGAGCGATACATGAGGCAAGATGACTCCGGTGGCCCGGCGACACGACTATTCCATTCCCGGTGTTATCCGACGGTGATCAATTTCGACGCTTGTAAGGAAAAAATGACTACGGAATATGATAAGGCGTCTATTTCTCGTGAGATCGCCCCATCAATATGTGTTCGACACGCGTGTAATCGGGGGAAAAGTGCACCGTTTCGCGTTGGCACGTAATTCGTTGCCAATTAACCCTTTTGACATGTGATGCTCGTGTGAAGATGATAACGCGTCCTGTACCTACTCGCGTAAGTTGGACAACATTTCGAATCCAAGGTTGAAAAATATTGTAATAAAAGCAAAAATGTTTCTGCGTTTAATTCGATCGGAATGGAAAATCGTAAAAGAATTTATTCGGTATCCGACAAATCCCTCGGTTATTATAAAATTTTATACAACAATAAAAGCATCGAAAACAACTGTGTGTAAATAATACAAAATATAAAACAAACAGAATAACAAATTTCACAAAACAATATTTATTCATGTATATTTCAGTATTTTTTTATTAAAATAAATATTTTCGTTGAATTTATAAAATACAAAGAACTTAAACATGGGTTGAAAATAAAAAAAAACTACATACAGCAATTTTTCGCTATAAAATAATTTCGCTTGAAATCGCATGTGGACATCGATTTGACACCCCATACCATACGAAGGTTCGAGCGTGGGCCACTTTAAGTGCAGTGAATTCGCTCGCGAGGTGAACGAAGGGCTGTGCGATAAACGCCATTAGAACACCCGTGGAAAATCTACAAAATTGCAACGGAAAACACTTCATTGCCGTAATAATAATAACTTAATAATATCGCGCACGATTACGAACCATGCTCGTAATGTATAACAGTGCATACAGAAAGTATTGTGCACTCGAGTTTCAGAACGCAGCGCTTTCGAGCGTTAAGAGAGTGTACGAAAAATATGTTATTCGTTCGTTAAGCCCTTCCATGGGTCTTGGGGTTAAAGTACGTGGGGATGGCATTTCGCGATGAATATTTCACTTTAATTTGTTTTGCGACGCCGGAGCGTCCGGAGCGTCGTTCTCCATCAACAACGAGTCGTTGCAGGGGTAATAGAAAATATTTAAAGCACCCTCGTAGGGACTACGCTGTTGAATCCTTAATGCTTCAGCTGCTTTTGCGAGGAACAACTGCGTCGTACACACGCTGTTCGTACAAAAAGTGGATGATTTTACTGCTTTTAGCATCCGTGATACTATACTAAATCTTATATATAGAAATTAATCATTGAAATTCAACTAAATTAAAAAAAAATCGATTGTACATGTTTGTTACCGTTCACACAAGTTGAGTAACAATATAGTTTATATACAGATATGAAAAAAAATTTAATATTTGAACTTTACATAAATTATTATTAATTAGGATATTTTGCCATGGGCACTCATAACAAAGAGGTTTCGTCTTGTATTAATTAATTGTATTATTAATTAACCTTATATGATGTACGTATGATAAGTAGCTCTTATAGCACAATCAATATTCATATGGGTGCGATTTAACATAATTGTGCGTTGAAAAAGTATAGATTGTGCCTTAAAATTAATTACTTATGCATCAGAATAATATTATATGTAATGTGCATTATTTCTGGTGCATTGAATAATCTCGTATTGACCATCATTTAATTCGTAGTGTGTTTGATGAAAAAAAATTGTGCATTAAAAAATATGAGATGAACAATAAAAAAAATATTTTATGCATTGGAATGATCGAGAGGTAGTGACCTTGCCGGTGTAAAATCTTCCTCCAAAGACAATACAATACATTGTTAACTATCAATATTTCCTTTTGCTAAAATATTAACATAATTAATTTGGTCGATTTTGATTCTATCATGAAAGTTGTGAATAATGGTCATGCTGTTAATACTTCGCCCTGTTCGCGTTTGCGGCGTTACTGAACCTATATTTATATTCATCCTAATGCACATTTTATTCCTTTTAAGGTAAAAATATTTTTTCAACGATCAAAATATTTTTATCGGATGTACCCATTATATTTTCAATGCATACTAATTTTATTAAATGTCAAAGATAAATATAAATTTATTTTATTAAATTCTCGTTCAAATTGACCCCATACTCATATCCCTATATATAATAGCGGATATCTGTGTGTCTGCGTATCTGTGTATCTGTTTGATGACGCTTGTGACTTTTTCGCGAATATGGTTTTATATGCGTATACAGTTAACGTCTATAATATGATGCTTATTACCTACTGCCTGGATTGGCTTTGCCTATATGTCGTAATTGTGACAATAATAAATGAACTGGTTTTATTAATTAAACATAAAATATATTCAAATCGGGTAGTCTATATGTCATAAACAAATAACAAATGAACTATTTAAATTTTATTAATTAAATATTAAATATTCAAATCGGGTACACATTTCTGGCTCACACAATCGGGTTTTCACATTTTATCGTTTTCCGTTTCTTAACGCAACCACAGCCGATGTTATTAACAACGGGCATATATACTATTTATAAACAAACCAAAATTTTCACGAACCAAAAATAAAAGTCGAGCAATACCAAGCCTAATGTTGTTTTGAATAAGTAAGCGTCCGACGATACCGACCACGTACAAACACAACGATATAACCGAAGTAACAAAAAGGGCTTAAAAGCCTCTGTTAGCGCACATATCCCACAGGAAGTAAGGTACATGCAATATGTAGTTGCTGGTATGCGCCAGGATGTGCAGGGTGCGCTACGCAGTCGTCCGACGATAAATATCGCCGGGGGTGAGCAACAGTTATCTACCACACTGTACCTAGGCCAATTATTAATATTCGCTAGACGTCACTTAAGTGCTAGAGCCTATCTGTACATCGGTCGATTATATATTTTTAGGACGCGCTCGAATCAAGTTGTAGACAGGCCGAAATGTGAAAGTTTGCGAGTTTCGTTTTATATATTCTGTTTATTTTCGATTATCGATTGATATTTGTTGTGTATAAATAGTATTATTTATGTACAAAATTATAATGTGTGTGAAGCGGGTTTTAACGGGCGGAAAATATATGCTAATATGAAAAGTTTTAATGAAGAAGACGATCGATTTAGCAAATATTTATTGCCTGTATAAACAAGGATATATGTACGTGACCGGGATATTAACATATTATATATATTATAAAATGATTATGTTGCAAAAATAAAAATAAAATATGAATACGCATTTATAAGTTATAATGGTTTAGCACTTTCACCGCAGTTAAGCGATAAATGGATCGATCAATAGAAGAACCATTATGAGAATGAGACGATTTGGAAAAGATGATTTTTAGTTCTCAAGCTCATTGTTCTTATCATGGTAATAAAAAGCCCGAATTTTCAACGGTTATCGGAAATGTCTTATCCTGCAATGAATATTATACAGGTGTTACAAAGGTCTACTTAAAAATTAAAAGAAGCGATAGCTTGTGCCATTTGGAACATTTCTAACCAAACATACTTTAGTCCAAAATATCATAGTTTTCGGGTTATTATTATTATTATTTTGATTTTTAATAAAATATGCAAAATTTCGTGATGATAATAATAATAAAAATATTAATTAAAATGAATAATAATTTCGTGATTCAAATATAATAAAAATTATAATATAATCTATTACCTTTTTAATGCGACCTTTGTAACACCTGTAAAGACACAATTACAATGATGTATTTACAAAGTAAAACAAATAAAAAAAATGATCAAATCCAAATAGAACAGTGATAAAAAATACCATTAATTCTCGCATTAAGAGCTCTTCGATTAAAAATTTTATTAGTCCCGTCCGAGACTTTTACATAATGAAGTAATTGATAAATCTTGACATAAATCCGGGATAAAATTAAACGTGCATAGACAGGTGCGCGTCCGTTTTCAACGTGAGCATCGGATCGTTTTATTCGAGCACTTAATTTGGCTTATCGCGTCCGAAAGGGCTTTTCGGGTCCTTTGTGGGACGCTGGACAACTTCAAAATTCGCCTCGTCCCGCCGAATTATCGTCCTTTTTAACGACACATCCTGCCCGTGTGTAAATATAAATTCGTATATTCGCCGGTACGTAGCGAATAGCGCGTCCGCTTATTACATATTAATTACAAAGGAACCTTTGTGAAAGCTTTTTAATACGGATCCCGCAACTGTAACGACATTGCGAATGTTTGCCTGCAAATATGCGTAATGAAAGATGATGAATTCTTTACGGGCGGACAACGCACGCTTCATGTTATACGCTTTTTATTGCGAATCTCAAAGCCATTATGTTGCTGAAAAAAATCATGATTAATAAATGCTTTTTGTGACATTTATATTAAACGATGCGGTTTTAATATTTATATTTTTTGTGTGGATATTGATGTAAAGATTCGTTGCGTAGTTTCTACTTTGCATAATAATGCTGAAGTTTTCTTAGGAATATGCAAACGCTTCGATTTGATTTAGTACTGAAAATAAATCATAACTGTATATAAAAAAATATGCTAAGTGCCATTAACAAATCGAGTGCTATAATTTATTCGCGCACTTAATTTCTTTAATAACGGTGAGAACTGAATTTTATAGTTCTCAGTTGCTTATCGTACGGAAAAAAATATCAAAAAGAAACGCTCGACTGGCTTCGGCAACGAAAACGTTATTTATTACAGAAATAAACACCATTATCTATTTTAAAAACGTCGAAATTTCGATTGAATCCTAAATTATTGCAACTAGATAAGAGAGAATTTTTATATAAAAAAAAAAATCGTGTGCGAAAATCGTCAATACGCACTTCTATCGGCGGAGGCGGCTCGTTCACTTTTATCTATGCGATTTTTTCGAAAAAGCCTTTGAAAAATGTAAAGGTTCACCGCGTTTGACAGGTGCTGCCGAAGTCCAAGATTCGGTGGGCCGATTCGAAAAAGCAGTAGCCGCCATTTATCTTATCGATATGATAAACCCATAAACGGCGCTAAACACGGTAACGCCATTAGAGACCACAGACCGAGACGCTTATATTCCGGCGGGACGTGTTTTTTTTATTTTTATATTTTCCGTCCGCTTTTGTGTCATTATAATTTTTTTTCGTCCCGACAGTGAGTCTTTCGGAAATTTCGGATGATTCACATAATGGTGATGAGCAGGGATGTGATCGTGACAGGTGTTTTCGTTTGGATTCTATGATGTTTGCGCAACTCGATCGATTTGTCGTGGAAAATAAAATAGGGAATGTTTCCTTTTATATATATTTTTTTTATTTTAACGATTTCGATCATACTTTTACGCGTTCCGGTCTCCAGTACTTTGCAGTAATGTAAAACTTGAACGCATAAAACTTCAGTCGATTACATTGCGGTGATATTTTATGGAAGAGAGAGCTTTATAAATGGAATGGAATTTTTAAGTAATACTTTCTCGTGATGATATTTTTGATATGATGCAATTTTGTTTAGGATTCATCAACTTTATTATAGTTAATAAAAGTTTACGACCATCTGAAAATCTATAATAAATATATAATTCATACACGACCGATATATTTGATAAAAACCATTTTTTCATATGAAAGTTTATATATTTTCGACATGATGAAACAACGAACGTTATCATAGACATAAAGCGCATTATTTTTTTACGGCCAGGCCATAAAATTAATTAAATCGCACGAAATGGGACTTTGAGCGGAAATCGAACAGACGACCTTTCGTCGAAATAATAAATTACACCGAATTTTCGCGAACAAGGCGAAAAGCGGCCATTGTGCGAAAAAACCGAAATCCGTCGCGTAATTAAATTAAGGGCTCACACGCGCGTTCGACACGTGATTATTTTCGCACTTTCGTCCATTAATCATTTTCGTTCGGTGTTTGTCGGTCGATTTGTCCATCGGCCGGCCGAGCAGATAACGAGACACTGATTAAGCCATTGTAGTCCCTAATGCGCCGCGCAATTACCCGCCCTGCCCGACACTGATTAAGACCATTTTCCCGTGCGCTGGAACGGAACGAATTGAAAATTCGAGCCCGAATTGGCTCCTTTTATTAGCGCACCCACCCCTGTATTTTTTTCGATTTTTTTTCCCGTCGGGTAATTCGAAGGTGAGGGCGACGTATTAGATCTGGGCGGGTAGAGGATTTGATGGGTCATTACCTTCGCGGATTGGACATATTTCAAATGCAGGATGCAATCACTTGCATTCGCCGTCAAAAACGCTTTCGAGAATCCAATTTTAAATATTGCGCCCCATTTTTCGCGGGTATGGTATAATATAATATGTTGAGGCTGCGAAATTCGCCGGTGTAGTTAAACGCGTTTTCATAAAACGATTGTGACGACTTGTCAAATGTTTCGGCATGACTTGAATCTCGAATTTGTATCAAAGGAAAAAAATAACAGGAAAAGCGGATGGGCCATTGATCTTTCACGACGTAATTGAATAACCGAAAGTTGCGTTTTTGATAACGCCACATAAAGGGCTTTGTTGCTTTCCTTATATATTTCGATAGATAAGGGATGCGAAACGACCGGTCAGCGAAACAACGTCCCGAAAAACGAAAACAAAAAGGAAAACGCCACGTAAGAACCTATCCATTTTTTATACTGGATTGTATATAATAATATTATCTTTTTTTTCACTAGTCGAATTTCGAATTCGCCGCTATCTTCGGCGAGATTATTATTCAGGGCGCGTTCCGTGTTTCTTTTTCATTTTCCCATATCTGTGTACCGCCGACGCGGTTCCTTTTCCGATTCGACGACTATAGCGCTTTTTCTTTATTTTTCGCGGATTTTACTTTTGAAGGTATTACTAGAGATGTCTCCTTCTCTTACATCTTCACTTTCCGGCTATTCCGCAGAATATTATATGAGAGTTATCATTCTATTGTTAAGTTGAAAACCTTTGAACGTCGCCCTTTTCGTTTCTATAATAGTAAACGCGTTCTTTATTCAGAAATAACGAAATTAACGATGTCCAATTAAGCGACTTTTCCACACTTAACGACGTTCGGAATCGAATCAACCGGTTCCCCGTTAACGAAACTCTAAAGTCTTTTGACTTTGACGAATAGTCGTCAATTGAAATTTTCATTACGATAGAGTGCATCACTTTCAATTAAGCGAGGGTCAACCACTCGAGCGATTGATAACGGCCACTTCGGGAGTCCGTTTTTTTCCTCCGTCGACCCCTTTGTTGACGGTGCTTCGTTTTAATTTTGATTAAAAATTTAATTAACAAAGTTTGAATCCAGATGAGGGTCATTTTTTAATTGACAATCGTTTCCAGAGGACGCGGCACCGGTTTAATTTTCACCCCCTTAACGGCGAAAGTAGGTGAACTCTCATTCCATTCAGGCTCCGTTCTCACGTTTTTGTTCGGTGCAATTTTTCGCGTTTCAATGTACAAACAATCCGAGCGTCGATTTTTGTTGTTGACAATGCGAAAATTTCATTAATTGGATTGCGCTTAAACTGCTAGCGCTTCGCGCGTATTATCGTCAAAATTGAAATTTTATTTCCCGAATTCGTTTTTCGACGTGCGAACAAAAAAATGGCAGCGAGAGCGCTTTTCGACGTTTGATTGAAAGGTTTTCATTAAAAATTCGTTCGACAAAATGGAATTGTAAGTGTAATAAAATCAAATTGTGCAATCGTTATATTTGCTATTTCATCAGGGGAATGGAAATATAATATATTTTCAAACTAACAAAACAAACAAAATCCATCGTTTCGGTAAATTTTCAGCCGATTCTAAAAAACGACCACGCACATCCGCATTTAACGGATGTTTAAAGGACGGGTCCTAAATCCGAAGCGGTTCGCTTTTCCCTCTCTTCTAAAACTACCCTTATTAATAACGTGTGGGCGAAGAACGCGGTCGTATTAAGTCATGACCTATTTAAAAAGAAGCCACCGAAAAATAGTCGAGAAAAAAGGAGGAAATCCTTTTCGTCCGGGCGCGGCGAAAGGGGGGAGACTTGGGGGCAATCTAAAAAGCGGAGCACATTATTCAACGGGCGCGAAGACATTAACATATCGCCGTAAATACACCGACGTTCTGGCTTCGGGCCTGGAGCTTTCGGCGGCGAGCTTTTTCCTCACTCTCCCTCAGGATAATAGATTACCTGTGCCTCGCACTACGGGGAGAGGAGAGCGCCCTCCTAACGAATCCGCGTTATAATTTATCGCCACGTGTATGTGCTGAAGTCGGCTTTTTGCACAATTGCCGGCCTCGAATACGTGTGTGTGTGGGCGAGCATCCGTAGTGTGTACGGCAACTTAACCGCGTTGACTTAATAATAAATGTGCGCGGTCTTTGCTGAAGCTGAAGGTTTTTTTTCAGGGTGAGCGCCGGCTGCTGCAGTGACTCTGCTGAGCAAAAACCATTCGACGAAAAGCTGACCGAGACGACGGAATGATGTATATGTCGACGCATAAATCTAGAAAACCTTTTGGCCAGGTCGTTAAGACACGGATCCGAGAAAATGATGCCTCACTTTGGAACGATTTTTTTTGAACATTATCTACTGTATATAAGTTTAATTTAATTTGTTTATATTTATATTATCTTATTAGCGAAAATTGAATCGAAAAGTTTCGCTATCGACATTATCCAAATTTAAACTTATCCGAAACGAGCGCTTCGTGATAAGTTTCGAAGGAAAAGCGAACGCGAAAGTTTACAGACGGCATATAGTTAATATTTTGATTGCGATACATACACATAGTGTATACACTAGATAGTTGCACACAAGGGTCGTTTTTATTCAATTTACATCCGTCTCGAAACTAGGGGGCTGTTCTCACGCGAACATCGCGCATTTATCCGACTGTTATGTTGCAACTTTACCGGGGCTGAGGAAAACACTGTTTAGTTGTCAACAGGGAAGAAAACGCGATCAAATATGTATGAGCGACTATGTGTACTTTGGGCAAACTTTGCCTATATTAAAATAGTTTCATCGATTACAACAACTAAAGTAAACTTCTGGGAAAAACTTCCCCCGTTCGTGGCGAGTGGTTTTTGTTTGAAATTTTGCTTTGCGTACGAAATAAAAGGTCACCGCTAAATATTGCAAAGCGGTCAGCGGCTGAAGCCGAAAAGCTTCAGCGAAACCCTTTTTGCAAATGTGTGTTCGCGTATGAATGCCCGCATATATGTGCGAATGTATTGTGTGTTGTTTTTTTTTTTGTTTAGCGTATTTGCGAAAATATTTTTCTCGCCAGCTCGGATAAAATTGAAGGTGAAAATCGCTTTGCCCGCTCGGTTTTTCGCTCCGTTCGTTTTTGAATAAGAAAACGTTTCTATGCCGCTTTTATGTGAGATTTTTTTATTGAAAATATGAGGAAACTCGTATTTTTTCAAAAATGTATGAAAATACGCATGAAAGATTTTGTTGTAACATAATATTGTAACAATACGTATTTATCAAACATAACGATCGACAAATACATAAATTTTTCGATCCTTTTCTATTCTACACAACCATTACTAAATGTTTTGATTGAGTTTAGAAAGTTTTGATTATACGCACAAAATCTAACTTTGCGGTTTTGATAAACTAATATTTGTTCGTAAGTCTAGGATATTATTTTCAATTAAAAACTACCAGGGTTTTTTATAAAAACTTAATATAACTGTTTACGTATTTTTTACTATAGTAATCTCAAATAAATTTTTCAGCAACAGAAATTGTACGATTATAAAATTTCATATATAATATTTTTTACTAACAAAATTTTCTGAAAATAAATGTATCGAATGCGAATTCATTTTCTGAAGAATTGGTTCTAGTATGTATAGAGAAAAAGGAGGATGCGTCTTTTAATCTCGGAACGTGTCGAATCTTATGCCAAAATCTGCCGTGAAAAGTGCCCGTGACCCGGAGGCGACTATCGAAACTTTCGCAGTTAAAATTTTCGGTAGAAAAATGTTAGACCGTGTTCAATCCGTTCCAACCATCTAACAAACATGTATACCTTCCCATAGAAATATTATATATTCCAAAATCACAGCTTCTTCATTGCTTCTATTTATTCTCCTTTCGATACAAATTTATCAATAAAGCCCTGTCTGAATCGAGATTACATTGCAATTAATTAGTGACGCAATCATTGTCGACCAATATCAACACAGACAATCTTGAGAAATCTCAAACTGAAGCGACTTGATCTACAATCTGAATATCACGATCACACAAATATTGAAACACTTCTTGATTGTATCTATTCTCAATGATTACAGATAATAATAAAAAACCTGATTTCAATACGAATTACAAATGAAATTCCATCAAAACCATTGAGAATACAAACGTTGCAAATTCAATAGAGAACCCATCCATCCGGCTGGAGCCGTCAGCCGATTTGCATACTAAATACGGATATATCGACGCTCCAGCTAGACAAACGGGATGACAAACGATCGTATGAATTATCGCGATCGCATCGTCTGACGATTATTTATAATCGGGCTTACACGTCCAAGTCCTTATATAGCGTTGCCATAAAGTAGCGCTCGTCCCAGATAGATATGCAACAGTGAAATACGATGATTTCAATGCGCTTTGCATAGAAAAATCCGTTTGTATGCACTTTCGTTGAGATAAAACCGTCCCGTGTTGTTTGGCTACGTGGGCTACGATAACGTACGAGTACTGTGTGAAACGAAATATTTTAGCGGTGCTTTTTCTGTGGCTGTTCGTAAATAAAGGGCATTTTAATGCTAAAAGGATGTGTGTTCACTTTTTTTTTAATTAGTCTTTTTGCGTAGATGTATAAAAGCGTATTTTATATTGACTTAAAACAATTTTACTTTCGCGTTATGTGTGAATAATGTTAATGTATTTTACTCAGTTGTCGCAATGGCGTAGTAATTTAAATTTTAATAAAATGACCGAGTTTAAAATACGCCGTAGAGAGTTACGATATGAAATTTTAAATTTGACTATCTCGAACGTATAATTATTATATATTATTCATAATAAATTTAAAACATTGTACTCTGAAAAAGTTGCTTGACTTTGAATGTAATATGGAAAATAAGTTTTATTGTTACGATACATTGTTTCGATCTCGACAAAGTAGCAAATAAAAACCATTCTAAATACAAAACGCAAATACATCACTGTCAGAACAACATAACGTATGCAACGAGTCTTCGCGATTTTCGATTCGTCCGTATCACGCGACGGTGCATAATGCGATCTTCACGCCCGCAACCGAAACCCTTGTCTTCGAAAAACGTATTCAAAATTATTCAAACGTCCAAAAGGAGACGTCCATCCATACGGCTCGACAAACGCCCACGCTTAACGCGATAATAACGCCGGGCCCGTTTATTTATTTCTTTTCGGCGACCTTTTCCCGATAGACGCCCACCGATTAAAAATCGTCATTCAATGGAAATGTTACTCGCTCTCACTCGTATTTATAAGCGTTTAATTCGTGTTTTATTCGATCGCCGCATTTGCATAATGTCTACATCGGGGCGGTGGGTCATGACGACAATGCCGATCTCGACTGCAATTATTCAAAATTATGCGGCTTTGTGTTCGGACCTCGCTGAACGTGATAAGTTACGTCTTGCGGGGCCACGGTGTGATCCGATATCGAAGGTGAGGACGTGTCGGGATGATAACTTATCAAATCGCACGGACACGTGTGTGGTTCGCCGATATGTGAAATGTTATTATAGTATAGTATGCTGACCTGTGTTTGCATAATTGTAACGGGAAATAACAGTATTTTTTTTTTATATATACATTTTTTATGCAATGATCCACTTTTTGAATCGTCACAAAAAATATTACAATAATGCATTCAAGTTTCGAGAGAAAATTACAATATGGTTAGGTTTACCATATGATATCGAAAAGAGGACATTTTTATATTTTAATTTTTCATCGTAAAAACTTAAATTTGATACAGTTTTCACTTTTCAAAGCTTCACCTTTTAATCTTCAAATTACAAATTTATTTTCTTAAGTTTTCAATTTTTATGATTTCATGAAAAATATAAAAGAAAATCTAGGTACATATCTATAGTAACAGTTTTCAGGTTAATTTACTAAAAATTATATATTTAATTATGTTTATAAAATTTGTAAAAATCATAACTGAAATTACCGAAGTTAAACTGAAGAATATACATAATATAATTATACTTATAACGTCTTGTTATAATAGATTCCATTTTATAGGCTGTTAAAATGTTTCAATTTTTTTTTGACATTTTTACGTGTTAACTGCTTGTTACATATACATTTGAAAAAAAAAATTGAATTTGAATGCATTTGAACGATATACGGGAGGGACGTTATAGGGGATTTATTGTATCGAATTTAATTTCTATAACAACAATCTTAATAATATTATACTTTCTGATATTTGAATTGGATTTATAAAAGGTTTAATTTGTATTATAGTTTAAAGTGTTGAATTCGATCTGTGTAAGGTTGAATTTGAGTGTATAAGCTGAAGCGCTCGGATTTAATTTTAAAAAAATCATTACACAAATTAAAAATCTTATTGATTATGAAAATGCGAACCGAGCAAGGGTTTCAAGTGGATAATTGAATTTGTGCATTTCGTTGGTGTAATGAGTCTCGTTCGTAGCTTAATCATTGCATTATGCATTCATTTTTTGCGAGCTGCATAAGGCGGTCTCGTTATCTCTTCATAGCTCTTTTGTTTCATTTCGTTATTTTGTTGCCTTGATTCGCTCGTTCGCAATAATCCTCAGGCCACTCGGTCTTTGTGCCGCGAGAGAGAAAAAAATGAAAAAAACCGTTAATAATTCATAAAAAAGCTTTCATTTTTATGCGCGACAAAAATATACGACAGGATAAAAAGCTACATATAAAATTGAAGAGAAAAAATCGTTGTTTTTTTCTTTCTTTTATTAACATAGTTTTCCTTACATTTATCAAAAAAACGAAAGTAAAACAATCCCCAAAAGAAATATTGACTCAACGACAAATTTAAAAACTATCGATCGATTTCGTAAAAAAATACTTTTTTAAATAAACAACCCGAGATCGTGCCCGATCGAAATTGCTCGAGCAGGCTCGCGGCAAAAAAAAAATCGGCGCTGATTTATAGTCGCGATCCTGCATCAAAATTGCATCGAAACACAATTACAGTCAAGTCGGCGAACGATAAAAACGCACCGAGGAGGGTATTTCGATTTGCATCGATTTGCCAACGACGATTTGACGGAAGGTTGTCCCGGAATACGTATGTATGTGGTATACGTACCTGTGGTACGTCTGCGAGTTTCGCCATTGTTTCCGATTGAAGCGGCCCGTTTCGATTTGAATATTTCGCTTTTGGCGCGTGCGAATTTGAATACGTCGACAATGCGACGTGTGACTCGCCGGAATAAATCTCGGGAAAAGTGGCCCAAATAAAGGATCTTTTGCGCGTTACAATTTGACAACTGTCGTTCGGTGTCGGCGATAACGGAAGGTTGACGCGGATTGTTTCGAAATTGAAAATAATTCGTGTTCGTAATGTATTTAGATTGATTCGGTCGCTCCGTGATATGGATGGACGTGTGATATTCAAAATAGTTTCATGGTTGAATAAAATCGATCGAAATTGTTTGAAGCTCGGATAGGCCTTTTTATTTTTATTTCAACTTAATAATTTACATCAAAATTTTTATACAAAATATACATTTACGTATTATCGTTATTTCAGAAAATTATCGGATCGTATATTTATATTCAAAATTTGGGTTGATCGAAAATATCTTTAATGTAATAATATCAAAATATTTTCTCTTTGGTAAACAAACATGTTCAAAACAGAAACAAACTTTATTAAGTTATTCAAGCTTGTAAAATATAATTCATAATTATAATACACGGAAAATAAGCGAAAAAAAGTGAAGTAAGAGAAAATGTAGAGATATCACTCGACGAATACAAATTAGCGGCTCTCTCTCTCGCAGCTAATTATTTCGGCGACAAAATAACAAACCGCCTCGTCGTTTCATCACTAATTAACTTTACAGACTGCATCCACTAGCCAATGTGGTCTTTGTCCATTCACATGCATCTATATTAAATTATAATAAGATATGTGTGACGATTGTGTTATGTGGAAAGATATGCAACGGGCGTTCATCCGTTGCCAAGTTTTCCAATTGTGAATTCGCGTCGAACTATTGTGGGTAGTGCGTATATTATTTAATACATTTAGAATCTGGTTTATTGTCGTGTTTATATAAGATTTTTAGCACTTAAGATAAAGCAAATAATCTAATGATTCTTTTCTCGAAATATTCCTTTGCGAAACTTTTGAAAAGGCGACTTTATGTATAGCGAGAAAATAATGAAGAAAGTTGGAATAGACACGACGAAGTTGCTCGTAAAAACTTGTGAAAAACTCTCATCGAATTCTTACTTGTATAAACAATAATGTCACAATTTTCGTGGAAATATAGAAGAATTTTGCATAGTAATATCCGAAAAAAATAGGTGTCAGCCATAAAATTAATATGTCGACTGCGAGATGAGGCGTCGCCGTTCGCATTTTTTTTTTTCTCGGAAATCTCGGAAATTCGCACCGACCGAAAAAAAAGTATAAAACACGCCGTGTTCTAACAAATGTATGAGTATGGAAGGAAAAAATGCAGATTAGGTGTTTGAATTTCAAATGCGAGTTGGCGACTGTGGCACAGACACGCCAAGGAGTTTTCCCGCTCCAGCACCACATTTCCGTTTCCCATGTTACATTTCCAAATTCTCTTATATTTCAACTTCACAATGATAATTAGATTTCACTGATTTTTTTTCATTTTAAATTTCACCAACGCATTTCATACGTGGATATTATTGCTTGTGTCTATGACGAAGGCGTCGCAATTGCGAAACACAACAATGGCGATCTCTTCCGCTTTGTTCATTTGATCCGCCCAAACGCGTTAAACTTTGGCATTTGGTATATCGAACCCATACCAGATAATAGGCACGCAAGTACTATTTACGTATCACATGAGTCCTTTATATTGAGTTTCTCAATTGTGTGATATCGAATAAGATTTAGGTTAGTTTCGAGTTCTGATCGAACTATAATATTATATATGGAAAATTTGCTTTATGATATTGTTGTGTGTAGAGCATGTTTCGTATGTAAGAAATATTGATGTTAATAAGTGACGAAAGCTACCGCATATCATCCTGGGGGTTTTTTTATCAACAGTTAGGAAAATATATCAACGTAAGTCTACGTCTGGAAAACAGGAAAAACATCATTTTTAACGAACGCGTATGGGATTAATTCTATAAACTTCCGCACAATTAATCACATAATATATTTAATCTAGCACGCGATGCTAACGACACATACATATATATTAGATTTTTTTTTTTTGAAACATTGAAATGAGCAATCCATCTCTGACGCGACTAATTTTGAAAATATTTCATTCGGAAAAAGCAGATCTGAATTTGATATTTATTTTGTGGAAAAAATATGGTTTCAACTTACTACAGTTGTATCGAATGAATGAAAACGTCTCAGAAGAATCGCACGAAGCATTCCTTCGAATTGCGTCCATTGAATCTGCTATTATTAGATGTCGTGTATTCCGATTGTTTCTCAAACTTAAAACATACTTTTCAAATAGGATATTTTAATATTTCAAATATGTTTATACAGTAAAAGTTTAAAAAATTAATCTGACATTTATAAAACGAACGAACGAAAGTTAAAGTACAAAAAACTTTTCCGACGAATCGCACAATGACCATACAACAAACTCTCAGCCCTTCAAACACGCATCATCGATTAAAACGTGTTCGTGTTGCGCAGAGATTTTCCGCAGTTTTCCGGAAAACGAGGTGTGTTTAATTCAATCGCGAAACAGCCTTTTCGCGCCCTCTATTAATATTAATCTGCGCTCGTTCTCTCCGCCGTTGTTTTCCCAGCTCATAATAAATTAAAACGCTCGCATAATCCCCCCCGTAGTTACGGCCGCTCGCGCTTTATATAATATGCAATAAACGACCATTACATTGTTTGTTCGAGTCAAATCGTAATTACGTATTAAATGGCGGTTTTTATGGCGTGCACGCGCCATTCGCGAATTACAACCCGGCGAAAGCGAAAATTCGCCCCCGCACGCACATTCTTCATATCTCGCCTTCGGAACTGGATTTACAGCTGAACTGGGATATATGTCTGTTTCATTGTCGTCTAAATATAAAATAAACGTGGAGTGGGATTGCGACATGGGATGCTGCGTTATTTTTACTGACGGCACGTAGACGGGATTAACTACGCGCGACTTTCTCGAATAACTCAACGGACGATCTGTTTCAGTGTTAAATGTCGATCGTGACTTATTTTTCGAAATGAAAATAGTCGGATGTATCTTGGAGAGGGAAGCGAAATATGTCAAGATGGAAATAAATTCCGGAAACGAGGTATGAACGTGCTCAAATTAGAAATGTACGTTTCGTACTTCTTCCGATCGCATGAATATAATTTGAACGTTTCAAACAAATTTGAGTTTGCTTCTGGAAAATTCGTAGTAATTATATTTTCAGTACGTCTCTCAAGCGAACGTTTAGTTTGTTGTTTTTTTTTCCAGTAATGAATTGCGTTTTAGCATCGCAGTTTTTGAGATTTTCTTTTCACCGAATTTTCATTTAACATCGCGAGCAAGCTCAACAAAATGGCTAATGCTCGTTTCGGAACGATCCCACAACGTTGATTCTAGAATATTTTTTATTAATTAACATTTTCGAACATTGCCGTTAAACAATCCTTTCGAGTTTATTTATTTTCATTTCATACACTTTCCGTGGAAAAAATCACAGCGCGCTAGAATAAAAATCCGTCGATATCCTAAACTCAAACTTTCCTACATGTAATACTTTTATATACATCGCAAGAAAAACCGTCGGCGGAAATTCTTTTCGGACGGAATGTTTCCAATAAAATTACCAGTTTTTTTTTTTCAGAGAGTGGTCTCGAATAAAAAGTTTGACTGGTAGCGCTTCTTCGGGGTATAAAGAACTGGTTGAATGGGGCTTCATTAGGGGGTTCGAATCCCTGGCGAGAGCGAATTATTGTCAACCCTGGCTGTCGGGTAAATTGCATGAAAAGTGTCCGGGTTGAAACGGTGCAAGGCGCCGACAACTCTGAAAAAACCACTACATGAAACATTTATTTTATTTAGAACCACAAGTCTTGTTCGCGCTGCTTTACTATACTTATACATAGAAATTTCAATATACCCTGATTCATATTCGCCCTAACGAGGCCTTGAATCGTCGTCGTCTTTTTATCACTAATATAGTAGTGGTTCTTTGACAACTCGTTCCCGAACTTCAAAAATACCGCACAAAGAGATTGTCGGTTAGCACGGACGCTATTAAAAAAATCATCAAGTGTTTGGTGTGAGCTCATTGTCTCTGTCGTTCTGGGTCCGGTTCTTGGCCTGATGACGAATCGATTATGGTATCCGAAACGTTGGAACCGTAACGAACTGCTTCTGTGACCGTTCTTTCGTCCTCAGTGAGAACTCTCCTCACCGACCCATTGTCTACGTGTTAACGATTTATCTTTGGAGACTCAATATATCAAAAAAACTACGAGTCTACAAAGACGAATTATATATTCTTCAATAAAAGTTTATGCGGTAGTTTTCCATGAATAAATACACTTGATTCTTGTATAATATATTTACATGGTTCCACAAAAAGTTGTGTAATACAAATCCGTATTATGCGAAGTACGAGTGTGTTAAGAATCTACAATCTCAAGATAAAATTTCGAGATTAATCATACAGAAACTTTGACTATTATATAATCGAACTAAACAAACGACAACAAATTCGCAAAGATCAAATCGAACGGCACTAACCGATAGACAATCCAAACCGGAACAGCACCGATGCAAATTCAGCGA
This sequence comes from Hydropsyche betteni, assembly GCA_028571205.2. Lineage (NCBI taxonomy): Eukaryota > Metazoa > Arthropoda > Insecta > Trichoptera > Hydropsychidae > Hydropsyche > Hydropsyche betteni. The sequence continues at coordinate 336,128 of JAOXNN020000001.1, forward strand.
TGCAACAGGGGCATAATCGACAATTCGCCGAGCGGACGCTTAATTCGCGTAATTTTCGCACACCAAATCCCTCTCGGGGGTGTGGGAATATGAGCGTGACAAAAAAGGCTTTTGCGGAACGCTAACGAAGGCTTTGTGTTGGCGCCGCGATGAAATGTGCAATATAACGAGGACACTGCAATCATTCGCATACACACGTACGTTTATTGTGCACTTTGTTTGTTTGCTTAGACGAGATAATGAGGCGACAATTAAGGCTGAAGTGCTAAACGTGACGTGCTATTGTGTCGAAAAAACTATTTAAACCGTTGGAATTACGAATGAAATTGTCTTAATGCTCGTTTGTTGAATATGTATACTGATAAAACTGATATGTATGTAGCCTGTGGAGTTTGACATTATAAGTGGATTGATTGTATATAAAACCCGAAAAAACTCTTTCGTTTTAAATAATTCGATTTGTAGACGTTTAATATGATTGTATTGTGACTTGATTTGATTCGAATCGAAAAACAGCATGAAATATTGGCAATTTGTTTTTATCATATCGGAATAGACGGATGTTGATAAAACGATATACTATACGTTTAATGAATTTTCAATATTTATACACCGATCCGTAAAAATAAACTCGATATAATTTACATGAACGACTAAAGTTGAATAAATTTTTGGCATATAAATCGACATTTACGATACACAAATTGAATTGAACAACTTAG
>JAOXNN020000001.1:336918-360355 GCA_028571205.2 Hydropsyche betteni
ATGAACGACTAAAGTTGAATAAATTTTTGGCATATAAATCGACATTTACGATACACAAATTGAATTGAACAACTTAGTAGAGATTAAATACACGAACACGCATTAGGACACGCGCTCAAGTGTGGAACATAAACTAATACGGGCAGACAAAGCGAGTTTTAGGTGTTTTAGCTGGAAGCACCTCCCTCCGGCTTTATTGCACTTGTTGTTCTGGCTCGGATTCGCTAAGTGTTTTCATTAATTTAGTTTGTTTAGTAAAGAGAGAAAGAGAGCCTCGAAAACCAATGAACTATTCTTACAACCGGGAATATGCCGTTTAAGGAGAAATCGAAATTGAATAAAATTGATCTTACCGCATTCATGAAATTCTACCGCAACAAATAAAAGAAAACGCTATCATGCTAGCAACGAATTTTCTACGTATTTGGATTCTTTCGTTTTTATTTCGTTCGTGGTTAGAGTAACGTGTATAATTGTTATTCTTCGCGGAGCTCAAAAATGCGTCACTGCACTTTAGAATTCCACAATTTGCATTCTTCCAGTTGACAAACTACACCATGAAATGCAAAACGTGCACGAAAACGGATTCAAAAAAGAGGCTCACTTTATGTACGAGTGAGGTGAAGAGATACATATATAGAAAGTACTCGAAAAGATATATAGTGAAAATCGTTTGTAAAACAATTCCAAAAAGAATTTAATAGGAATTACTAATAGTTGTACATGGTAAACGTATTTATTTTGCGCTATACGTATATAATTTTCGTAATATCCGGAAGGACGTGACACAATATCCTGTGATTTGAATCCTCGTTTATTTATAGAGAACAATGAAGAAATATAATATGAACAATTGTCACGTAAAGTTAGTTTAACGTCTATTATTCATGCTATCGGGAAGTGTAATTGTGCGAAAACATTACATTGTAACTTTGAAAATTCATTGACTTCGTTCATTGTATTCCCTTCGCGAAATTATACCGTATACGATCCTACATAAAAACAATATTAATTTTAAATCGACAATTTATTACAAAAAAATCGACAAGTGTTGCATTGAAGGACGATTATCATACAAGTCGAGGATTATGCAAGAGGTCGAATGCAATTCCGTTATCGGACCAGTCCCGGTCGACCCCTTCATTGTTTCGTCTCATTAGCATCCACTTATCGCGCAGGCCCAATTATTCGATAATAGCATTATGGACGATTAACTGTGGCGATTACAATCAAGTTTCAGCACACCAGACGTCCTGCGTGTACGGGTAATAAGATAATTCGTGTAGGGTCAGGTCGGTGTTTATGTCAATCATATCCGTCTATGCTTTAATACTCAAATACCTAGTTGAATTTCATGAAACAACTGTATTATCGAATTGGCGTTGTTAAATCGGCGATCGCTCATTTTCGTTTTTCAGGACTCGATAAATCACGGCTTAATTAATTGAGTTGACTCCGGTAATAAAGCGCGACTCGATTTTACATTCTGCTCTGCGTTTACCAGTGTACAATATCTCGCATACAACAACAAAATTTTATTACTAGTGTCAGTCCTCGTAAAACTTACGACTGTCACTAAAACGTCGTAGTGCTTGCATTTTCAAGTGCTTCAGCGCTATCGCATTTTCGGACGGCGAACAAAGCCAATCTCAAACTATACGACCGCGGGGTTGAACCGTATAATTTTAAAATATTCGAAAAAGATTGATGTGCGCTGAATAATGTAGATAGTTAAAATAACTTGAAAATGAAAATGATATTAATCGTTTATTCTTTGAGTTGCTCAAGAAATAAAATTCGCAAATAAATTCGAATACGTAATACTATATGTTATACATTGTAAATCTTTGCCACCATCAATGTTGTATATCTGGCGCGATATTCGAACACATTCATTATGTTCTCTGAAACGACGTTAACTGTTATTCTGGGTCGCAATGATTTTCCTGTCACTTTTGCAACAAGCAAATAAACGGAAACTTTAAAAATATTCCACCCAATACTCAAATGTGTAGTGTGTTTGATTAATGTTTGTGCTAACTTGTTGGGAATCATGTGAAGTGTGTGCACTACTTGTACATTTTCAAGCAAATCTTATTTAATCAAGAAGCGTATATGAAATTTGTTTTATGCATTACTCGACATACTTAAAATGAACTAGCGTAAATTTGCGAAACAAAAAAACCTGTAAAACCAATCGTATTCCCAAAAATTTAATTTTCTGATAGAAAAAGTTGAATTGTGTAATTGACAAACATCAAATAAATTCACATTAATTTAAGATAAACATTACGATATTAACAGCACACGTGTATTATCAGCTATACTACAAATAATTAATAAACTCATCAACATGTTTAAGTATTATTTGACAACACCAAATAGAATTTCAACGCGTATTATTTTGGAATTTTGCTCGCACAAAGGACACAAAGCATTAAATATTTTAAATTCATGAAATTACCGCGAAACCATAATCGTTGACATAGCAGACATAATGTAGAAACTAAAGTGATTAATTCCATCGAAACCGTTTGTATCGAATTTGCATATTTCGCAACATTTTGATTTAGTTTGATCACGTGACCATTCCTTATTCGAATCGTGATGCAAAAGTATCGAACTTCGAGTGTGCAATATGAGAAAAGAACACTTTTGCGAACTCTCAACAATTTGTTGAACATTACATAGGTTAGAACACGCGATCGTAAACATATCTCAAGAATTTATTAATTCAACTTTAAACATGCGCAAAGACGGCGACTGCATATATTTTATTGATGCAGTTCAGTCGCTTACTGTTTTACGACTAAACACGTGTACGAATATCCTCCGCGAAATTGTTAAAGGCGACCGTTTCAATCTAAATCGTACACACTGATAAATACTATAGGAGCGAAATGAAGCGATTTCTGTCTTAGTTAACATTGCGTTAACACGAAACTGCGCCATTGTCGCTCCGGATTTATCTCCGTGGAAGTCGGGCAGATATAGGTATGACTTAGTGTCTCACCTGGGCAATACACAATGAGAATTTATCGCATTCAGCCGTGAATTTATTAAATTATGATTGTCTTTCGTTGGACGACTTCTGTTCGTTTCATAACGATCGGACCACCGGAGAAAACTGTGCTGTGGTGCAATATCTCGTTTGACAGTTGCGACGTCGAATATGCGTGTTCAATTCTCGTGCGATTGTTTATTATAAATTGATCTGTACAAGAATAAATTTTTCATGTCAATTATATCGAAGAAAAAACTATTAAAACCTAGGCGCGTATATAATATTTAGAGTTTTTGTAACGCTAATTTGTCACGAACTGGCGGAATAAAAACGTATAAAAAAATACCAAAGTCTTGAAAATAATTGATATGACATTTATTCGTAATATAAATATACTTCTTGGGTATTATTAAATAGGGGAGTATTATTGGAACGAATCACGCGCAATGTTTATCATATAAAAATTAACTTTATTGCAATTCACGTCCCGGGCTAACTTTCTGATAGTTAAATTAATTTGATTTTTCCGCATCGGATAAATGTCGAGCGGTCAGCAAACAGTATCGGCGAGTTCATCGACGACCCCCGTTTTGGGTCACCCTGTGACTTTGCCATAAAACGAACTGAGGGGCTCATTTATGGTCGCAAGCCACGTCAACCATTATGCCACGAATACTTGCACAAGCATACTTTAGGGGGAAATTTAATAAATAAATAATTACGCAAACTATCAAGCGTGATTCCTACGCTCTTAGATTATCTAAGGAATAAATATTTTCAGAATCGCTATACGTATAGTGTATCGTGGACTGCATTCTGCTGGATTCTGTAAGTGATGCAATTATTCGTTTCAGACACTCCAATTACGAATTGGCGAATGCTACTGAAAAATGGTAAATCGGAGCACCGCATTGTGTCAGTTCGATATTTTTTTGTGATGAGCACAACGAATACATAATTGAAATATGAACTAACCCATCGTATAAACGAAAAGTTCGTGTGAGAAAAATATTTATTTATATAATTTTTAGCTTAAAATTTTCGAGACGTATATTTTTATATTGACGGCATAATAATTGGACATAGTTATACTAAGCTCGCGTATATAAATTGTGTATACGAGGAAAATCTCGAAAATTGGACGTTGATTAATTTATTTTGTAAGCGGCGCGTTTGGTGCTGATTGTGTGCTTAATTATTGACTTGAATAAATAATGAACGCTTTACTCAAATCAAATATGAATGTGTATATTCACGTATGAGCGTTCACAAATTTTGAATAATATCACCGAAAATCTAAAATCAGTTATATTTACAATATATGATACATATTAATAATCAACACGAAGATTCTGCGTAATTACTATACAATAATAATGCTAATTAAATCTTATACAGAAATTAAATATTATATATTGAATGTAATTAAGGAATATTTTTGATGTGTCATTCAAGCGAAATTGTTTCAAACAATAAAACAATTCAGTATTTTCTGAAAAACAAAAACAATGGAAAAATCATTTACCAAAATAGAAATCAAAGCAGAAGCTTCAATGAAATAAAATAAACCCATCTTTAAAGTCAGGGGAGTCGTTTTATAATGGTTTCGCATACGGAGCGTGATTTAATCTTCGCATTAACTTTCTAACGAGGATGTAAATACTGTAAGAGGGTTCTTTTGAAGGTTTCGGTTCAATCTAGAACCTTTTATGTTCGTTTTACGTTTGATGGCCGCCTTAACTGACGTCGCTTGCGAATCTTTTATACATAGATTATATTATAATTGAAATCTGTGTCGCAGATCTGTTACAACGATCGAATGCGTATCACGTAAAAATTACGTTAAGGTTAATATGCGATTATTCATGTAACACAGAGAGGAGTTCTTTCATAACTAACGACGTTATAATTCGTTCTTTCACGCGCGTTGTGTTGTTTTCTCGTTATTCGCACTCAGCGTTCTGGTAGTGCACACGTTACTCCTGAAAATTTGCTAAATTACACCTGTGTGTAGCTCAAGCGTTATATAATTAAGCAAATTCACCTACGTTCAAAAATGTGTCTGCAAACCAACTCGAGCGCTATTAGAACAACTTAAAACTTACACTCAAACATAAAATACAAAATAGACTTCTAAAATTGTTATTTAATCATATTCGAAAGTCATGTTTCGGAAACAGTTCAGACGGGAGTTTTCGCAAGCGCGTGCAACATTTTGAACCCGAGGGCGCATTATGACACCGCAAATTACGCAACCGACTTCGAAAACGTGTAAATTCGCTAGTTTATAGCCGATATAAACGGCGGGGCTAATGGGAGGACCTTCGCGGTGACTATGTCCTGGTGAGTGCCGGAAGAACTTCCATGGCCTCCCACTCGACGAGGTCATCCACGACGCACCCTTTAGGGTCTAATGAGTCGTCCTTTTGACATGTAATGGTTGACGATTAACAATTGGGCGCAGGTGTTTGGGTATTTTACCAAATGCAAACGTTTTGATAGGCCGAATCGGAATTCGATCGATGGGTATTAAAAATTGATATTTAACTGGATGATGATTATTTGTTTGTAATTAGATAGTTTGTGAAAAAATTTATATGGCGTGGTCGTGTCTGTCTATGAATTTATTGAAAATCTGATAAAATTCAACCTCGAAGTTAACAATGGCGAATACGTGTTCGGGATGGCAAATATTGGAATAAGATCGGATTACACCGTAAATCCTGCTTCGACCGCAAGTTGTTAATTTGGCCGGGATTAGTTCGAGACAATATTTAATGTTTACATACAAACACTATTGGATACGCTACAATATCAAAGGGACGCAGAAGGATAATCGGCCGGCCCATATGACGCCCAAACATTGTAACAGTGAAATTGGCGAAAAATATCCACGGTTTCTTTTCGTACAGTTAACAATTCCAGATCGGCGGTACGTGTGTATTAACACGTTGGCGGCGTCCGAAGCGATACGATAACGTCCGTTTAAAAAAGAGCTTTCCCAAAGCTTCTTATAACTCTAGGTAAAATAAATTTATTATATTAGGTGTGTATATGATTGACGACGAATTTTTCGGCTTATTTTTTTTTTCTTGAAAGGAAACGTCAAGTTTTTTGAATTGGGTATTTGGCTGAGGTTGACTTATGCTAATATCTAGATAAGATCAGAGCGACCGAAATGAATGAATTCGCCCTATTTTAGGCGATATCCGATTTTATTAAAAAACGACATTTTAAGAAGCCGGTGTGAAATATAATATAAAATATATTTTTTCATAAAGCTTTAAATTAATCAATATTATATATGAAACGGAAATTTTGATTTTCAACTAAAAAACGTTCAAAATAACAAAAAAAGCGCATCTATTATATTATATTATTGTGTGATTTTAATTAAAATGAAAATACACAGTCCGCTCGTTTAGCCACAATCGTATTATACAACTGCAGCAATTTAACAGCTGAAAGTGCGCTCGAGCTAACAAGTCCATTAGCGGTTTGCAATATTGGAGACTCCTAAACCTTAGTCACAATAATTTAACTTTGGCCGTTTACAAAATAAATAAATATATTCGCTGAATTGACCACTCCGGTAGGGACATCGCAATCAATTCAATTAAAATCAACCTCCGGTGGAAATCGTAAACTGGCCACCTTGTCCCAGACCCCATATATTATATTAAGTTGATCACAAAACACATTTTACATTTTTTAAATTAAATTTATCGTTAAATATAAATGAAATTCACATAAAGCCGATTATTTTTTCTATACTTGGGGATTTTTTCAAATTTTTTTTATTGATATTTGTGGCCTTGTGTTGTCGCAGATTATTCAGTATTAAATATTTTTTTAATGAATAAAATCGACAGAATGGTACAGTATTTTTCAATACTTTTATTTTTTATAAATAGTTCGTAATTCATTGGAAATATTTAAAAAAATAATACGTGTAATTTAAATATTATCGATTCGCTTTTATCAAACCGAACGTTGCGAACGTTGATCTACTGGTGTACCGAACGTCGACGACTAACTGTGATTATTGTCACAATCAATCGCGACCCCAGCATATTATATTATTATTTTTATAGCAATAGATAGTTGAGACATGTAATCAAAACCATTTTTTGGAATCGTTTCATTTGCGAGAGATTTTAACTCTCTGGTCAAATGATTAAGGTAGGAGATACTTGTAGATGCGTGAATTCGACTTGATTTTGATTTTTTTTTTTAAATAACTCGTTCAATATTTTTGAAAATCGATTCGAATTCACGCATCTCCACGTATCTTCCCCTTAAATACCGAATTTGTGACGATCCAGTAATCGTTGAAAACAGAATCATACTCTAGCCATACCCGCAATTTGAACCATCATCATTACGATCGATAGGCTGGATAGGATAGGATCGATCGGATAATGTAAAAATAGGATTTTTTCAAATTGAAAATACTCCGCGACGAAACGGTCAATCGTGATAAAAATATCGCAAAAAGGAAACATTGCAAATTTGCACCAGAACATGCATGCAGCTCTTATAAATAATAGCAAAGTATGCGAATCGGGTCGGCGAGGGTGCATTCTGCGGTTCATACCGTTGTCATCGTCGAATCCGGGGCACGCGAAACTCGCAGACCTCGCTCTACGTGAGACCAATGTTGATATGAGCCTCGCATAACTAAAAAGTGGACCCATAATGTCCGCCGTACCGGCGAACGCTACTGTCGTTGCCGTTTCTTGTTTCGGTGACTTATTAATGATCCGCATCGCATTATAAAAGCTACCGCATCGTGAATAATGTGCGCGCGCGGGCGTAATGTGTTGCTCGCGCGATGCGTAACGTCAATATGTTAAAACTGTATCGCATAAGAATGAAATACATTGTACGGTTGATCGTACGTGATCTTTCGTTCGATGTGCATGTGTTTGGAATGATTCTGTGTGGTTGTTGTAGATGGATGTTGTCGTAAGTGAACGGATGCTGTTTTGTAGCGAAGTGTGTTCGATTTGATTTTAATTTATTTATGGTGATGGAAATTTACATAAATTTTAGTGTTTTTGTACATTTTAAACATTAAAATTATTTTGTGAAAAATAAAAGTTAGTTAATTATATTAGATATCGAACTAATAAAGATTTAATATCAGATTCTTTACAATGTAATTATTTAATTTTTTTCTTAATAAATTTTTATTCAATATAAATTAAATTTGTGCTCAATCTATAAATACACTTAATACTCAATTTTTACACGGGAAATACGTTCCAAAGACTCTCATATGAAAAAAATGGAGATAGGTTCCATTTGTATGGAACTTCTATCCAAATATATACTTATGAAAAATGTGTAATGCGGAAAATTTCCGCCTTGTGAAATCATCAAAAAATATCTAATTTTTTATTCAATAACTATAATTGTATATTGGCTTGCACCGAATCTTATTATTGTGGTATAAAAATACTTTTTTTTTAATTTTTATATTGTATTAAAAAAAATAGTGCGAAAAAATAATTGGTTCTTCTTCTTTGAACCATGTTATTTCGGAACTATGTAAAAAGAGGATTGGGTGTACATACATTAGCTACAGATTCGATTTTTTTTTTTGATCTCAATTCAATTTTGTGATAAAATCTTATGTTTGCAGATTCATTAATTCATTAATCCATTAAATCTTATTTTTAACCACTTGAATTATAATAACAACTTAAATTTATTATTTATCAAACGTTAAAAAATTATAAACCATAATAAAATAAATCTTTGCGACACAAACAATCTCGTATTAAATAAATTTAAAAATATCAAATCGAATGTACGTTTCATATGTAGATGTACGGATCCGAATTGCGGTACCTTTGCCGTTCGAATCGAACCCGCCGCATAAAAGTTGGTTGCTCGTTTCCGTCATCTTTACACGACGTCCTTCATTTTATTTCGACTCCTTTTCAGCGGGATTCTTTTTATCAGCTCGTCATGATCAACAAAAGGTCGATCCGTCTGCCGAGCTACCGAGAGGAACGTGCGTCGGTGTCGGCTCACGTAGGCGAACGGGGTACATACGAAACTGGATTATATCTGTCATCGCGGCTACACACTTTGACGACGACTAAAGAATCAAAAAACTAGGGAAAAAAGCGTTTTTTTCTTTTTAAAACCAGTGGAGAGTCGGAAAGGCGAAGGGCGCGTGACGCGACTCCCGATTTTCGATGAAACCACGCCGTTTGTAACACCTGCTATTCATCGGCTTATTTTCAATAATGTCCGACTAATGAGTCTTGGACGATGTAATCTGATTTTTGTTCCGAATGTAAATAGACGAAGACGCTTATCTGGAAAATCCTTATCGATGGATGTCGTGTTAGTTCTAATGTCGTCTTGTTAGCTTGTTTTGTTTTTCTGTATTTAAAGTGTTCATTCAATGTTTTTTCAATTATTATAAATTTGAAAATTGATATCTTTCTAATTAGAGTATTATTAAAATATCATTATACAGTGTATTTATGAAATTAATTAATTTGGTATTTGAGTGTTGCTTAATTAGAGTGCGCGTTTTTCTCGAGAGAAGGAACATCGCGAATTATGTCGGAAGAAGTTTTGAATATTTTCCGTTAGATGTAGTTTTAGAATATTTATTTATATTTGGATGAAAATTCATAATATCTTGTGTAAATTAATTAGATTTCGATGAAAATAATCGTATAAAATTACATTATGAAACACAAGTATACTTTCCCATATTAGAATTGCATATTATCGTAATTATTTCTTACCACAAACATAGTTTTGTATATGGGATTTTCTTTATTTTCCGGATAAAATTGTTATTTTTCATTCGAACGTAATATAAATGTTTCTTTGTATTAAGATATAAATACATTCTTAAATTATTTTTTAATATATTTTAATTACGCATTAGAATGTTTCTGATGCACCAGCCATTACAAGAAAAGCTAAAAAATATCAGATGCTTTGTTCAATCTAGATAGAGTGTTTCCTTTTAGAGTAAAAAGAAGGGGTGGGGGTAGGATCCTTTTGAAAATGAACGGAAAACGCGGCTTTTCATCGGACTCGAGACGTTCCCCTTATGTTGTGTGTATTTCTCTTTTATTTTATTTTCACCTATTTTGCAAACGTTGCTCCACTTCTTTTCCATTTATCGGCGAGACAATATTCACCCAAACATATATCTGCAACTATGACGGTGTATCTTTTTTGCGAGTGTAAACAGCAATTTTCTTAAAAGTGTCTAGCTTGGAGAAAGGTTGTCGACAGCTTTTGTGACGGTAACTTCAAAGCCATAATATGTATAATTGTAGACATAGATGAGCCCAATGTTATATCACACAAAACTATGTTGTTTTCGTTTTTGTACATCTCAAAAACTACGATGCACTAGTCTTCGAATTAAAGTTTATTTTTTTATATACAAGGAAAATATAATTTGAACTTATCGTAGGTTTAGCGTTTATCCACACATGTTGAGGGTTGCATCTCTGGAGATACGCGTTTCTTGCTCGACCGTTTGACACGTAGCGTAGGGCACGTGGGGACCAAATATAAAAAGGACATTCAGCCCGTGATAAAACTAGATTATTCCGAAAGCAAGAAGAACGCTTTATTATTCGAAATTCCGAATAAAAAATATAGAAGGAAAAAAAACACGGAAAAACCAGCTCGGAATTTTTATACGATCTCGAGAATAAACTTTTCATAGTGTGGGTAAGTGGAAAATAATATATATCATATCATACAACGAATAATGAAAAGCAAATTATTATATATTGTTAATTTATTATATTTTATTTAAAAATCTGATCGAGGGGGCGAGTTCCAAAATCGAAAAGTTAGAATGTTGAATCTATTGTATGGCATTAAATTTCAACCAACAGACATAACGAAGTCGGATTCAAAGGACCCGACCCGCATACCACGAATCGGGGACATAACTTATCAATCGTTTGTCAAAACTTAACAACTGCCCTCAGCTTTTCGTTTCTGAATCGAGGGCTCACAAAACATTAGAGATGTTCAAAATTCAATTAAAAAATTGACAGTTGCGCGCCTGCACGATTTCATAAGGATCTGACTCGAGGACAGAGAGAATTCGAGAAATTTAATTTTTTTCATTCGAAATAAAGTTGTAAATGCTGACATATAAATACTTGAAATGTATCGTTGAATTTCAAATAGCTATAGTTCGGATAAAATGAAATTTTTTGCGACCTTTCCAAACTTGAATGCTGAGTTGATAAAGGGGTAAAAGTGTTTCACATATTCGTATATCTTATTAGAATTTGAAATCGAAAATTTTGTGAGTTTATCATTAGTTATGTTAATTTTTTTTTTTTAAATTACTTTCTTAATTGATAAAAATATTCAAAATAGAATTTAAGTAATCTAATTGATATATATTGCAAAGTTTATATTTGTTATGTATTTCGTTCGTAATTTTGTCCATTTAATTACGGGTTTGCAAGAAAAAGCAAATAAATTAATCGGACGCACATATATAAACATAAACGAAACACAGTTAATTAACATTTTAATTAACGGCGGTTCTTTTTACGGTCGGCTCATTTGAATTTAGTGATTTGAATTTGTTGGGACGATGAAACGATAATTCGATTTCAATTTACTATTCTGAATTTTTTTCAAATTCGTAAAGGTTTTGTTTTTACATATGAATGCGACCGAATATTTTGTTATGGCTGACAATTCGAAACAAAAAATAAAGAAACATAAACGAAGGGACGTTTTTATCTTTACGAGAACTTCATTCCATAAACTCAATTTTCACTCATAAAATGCACACGATTTTTTTTATCCAAACTATATTATTCTATTAGAAACTAATTATTTTTAATTTGTTTTAATACTTTTATTACTAAGTCATAAACAAACTACATGTATATGTATAAACAACGTAACTCAGGCATATTTCCCTATGGGTGTCATTATAATAATTTTATCTTGTTATTACTTCATTTGTTCAATTTTTTGTTAATTAGTCACGTATTATTATCCTCCTATATTATATTCAAGTACAAGAGAATGGTTATATTTTGATTCAATAATTATAAAATAATTTAAAATTTCGGAATATTATATCTATATGTTTTCATCAATCTTCGCAGTGATACTTTGGTTAATAGTATGCGCTCAAACTGGTAAATTTCAGCACTGAGATAATAAAACATTGAAGGAAATATAGCCTTCGGGTCGAGACCAACTCCACCGGCATAGTTCGAAGCTGTTTATTCGGGTTAAAGTCACTGGCTACAAAGCGTGGGCGTTCATCAAGCGTCCGCGATATAGTCGAGATGCAGCTTTAAGCTTTCCTTCAGCTTTACGGTTGTGAAACTTCGACTAGCCAACTTTGCATGGCCCGCATTTAAGAAAACTGTTTAAATGATGCACTCTGGGAAAGGTGCCGGCTGTTATACGCCGGGTTGACTCCATAAATCATCAAGAACAAACTTCAAGTTTTGCCAGGAAACAGTTTAGACAAAAGTTAAGTGCTCGCTAATAAATCAAAAAAACATTAAAGGACATACAAATAAGAATTATGTAAAAAAAATCGATTTGACTTTAAGATGCGGATAGATTTTGGTGTGGAAAGAATCGAATCAATTCATACATAAGTTGGTAAGATCGATGCATTTTCGAAAGTGCGACAATATTTTTATGGACACTTTGTAGAGGCGGGTCAAGCGGAAGACAATCGCAGCTTCAGACCACCGTGAACTGTTTCACGTCTCTTGGAGAGATAAGTTGTTTGACCCAGTTATTCGAGGGATGGCCTTACGTTTATTTCGCACGTCTCGGGTTCAAAACGTTCCAGAGCACAAAACCTACTTATATTTAATAAAAGAATACATACGGAGGTTTTTCGTGCCAACCGTTTACACTCCGCAGCTTACTATTGCCAAATAAAACGTTCGACGTTTAAAAATAATATTCGAAACTTTAATCAAACACTGGATAGTTGTTTTTAATCTTTAACAATCATCTTTCAATTTGAAATAAAATAATATTTCAAAATAAATCGAAGATTATTAATCGTTTGAGAATTGAATAGAAAAGTTAGAAACGCGATAGAAAAACAGTGCAATCACAAATTGGGCTGGGGTAAAAGTCAACGTTGTTTTTGTTTTCCTTTAACGTGAGATATTTTTTGGTGGATTGCAAAGCGCCAATTTATAGCGTCAAAGCAATTCGTAGCTTCTTTCCGATTCGTCTCGCCTGTGTTTTGTCGTTTTCGCCAAAATCCGAACGATGCGCTAGAAATACTGCCGGCGAAAATATGTCACGTTCAAAAGGATGTTTCGAAAACGAAAAATATTGTGAATTTTTCTCTACGCAGATAAAATGCCAGATTTGCGAGTTATTGAATTTTTACGGATAAAAATTAATTTACAGCCTTATTGAAAAATCATATTTGAATTTAACAAAATTTCGTTATGAAATTCGTTATAATATAAAGTTTTCAGGTACTATAACACGAAATATACAACATTTTTGGAATGTTTTTGACATGTGCATGCATTTCAACTATTTGATTTGTGCGAGCGTAACTTCACTGTAAATGTTTTCGGTACGAATTTCATATACATTTTCCAATCTTTCCAATATTTTTTAGTTACATTTCAATTTCATTAAATTGAACACAATCGAAAACCTGCATTCAGATCACATTTAAAATTTCGACGACATTAAACTGTCAACGTGACATACAATACAGAGTTTCGATTCATCGGGGACACAATATGAGCCAGCCGAAATGTCAGTTCGAGGTTTCGATAAGGAACAAAACAATGATTCTCGTGCGGGACGACTACATTTTAGCTGCTTTTATCTTCATGCCTGTTTCGTGGGCCTTCACAGTACCCCATTATGCTATAACTAAGGAAACTTGCACGGAACCTTGCGCAGACACATAACATCATAAGTCCCGCGTCCCGGAGGACTCGTTCTTGGCGAGTCGAACAAAGGAAACGCGAACGGGAATAAAGGACAAAATTAAGACACAAAGGGCAAGTGGTATCGTTTTATTACGAGCTTTCCGTTGATAGCAAACCCTCGTCTAGATTCGGCGTTATTTATTCACAATTACGCGTCCACACGTTACGGCGGCTTAATAATGCGCCCACTAATGCACGGTCTCGTCGCATGAAAATAAATAAAATAATGCCGGAAAAAAACGGAGGAAATCCGAATGGATGGATATCCTTATTCGTGGAAATGTGTTTATCTTTGTATTGAGGGGAAACGAGTTTTCTCTTATTTAAAGTTACGCGAGCGGAACGAGTGTGTGCGACGACACCCCCGAATTCCTATATACATGCTAATGCTTACGAACATCCCCCGTAAAGTGATGATAGGTGGGCTCTAAGGGAAGAAAATCTATATTTTATATTTGAATAAAAAAAATGTATGTAGTATATTTTTATGATTTCAATTTCAATTTCAAACCATATTTAATGCTTTGATATTGTAGCAAAATGTTCAATATTACTACTCGAAAGTTGGAGAATCGACAATGAAAATCTTACAATAGTGTAAGTAAATCTTTTGTGCAAAATATCTATGCATGCCTGTATTATAAGTCCATCTTATAAAATACCTTTATATAACAGTTATTCCTTTTCCATTTTCGGTCGCTATTTGTGCATGCCAATAGAAAACTTTATTTGAGAGCATCTTACGAAAAGTACATAGTTCATAATAAATGAAATTTCAGTATAGGATAAAAATAATTTAAAATATAACGTTTATTTTGTTTCGAAAAATATTTAATAAAATTGACACTGAACACATTTCACGAACCGTTCACTTGCACGTACGTATAATATATTATTTTACGTGTTTCATTTTAAATGTCTTTTGTTATTGAAATGGTTCTTTATGTAAGGGTGTTTTAGAAAGAAAAATCCCGGTCGTTGAAGAGAAATTGCTTTTTCTTTTTGGGAATGTTTGCTTAATTTCCATTCCTGACAGTGATTTCTTCCCAGCGGGAAGATCTCTCTTGGAGATGTGTGTAAATATCTCGCTCCGACTAAAGTATTTCTTCAATCATATAAATAAAACCTTTTTGTACAGTCTCGTTTCATTGTGATTTTTTTTTCCTATTCGTTTGAAGTGTTTCTTCTCAGTCAAATATGTTAAAATATTCCATAGCCGTGACATTTTTATGTTAATTTGAACTCGCCGGAGATTTCCTTAAAGGGCTTAAAAAATAATTTATTATAGCCTTAGTGAAATTTGGACGATTTTCTCGGTCGTACAAGTTAAAATTCATTTCGAGAACGCCACCGCCGGTCGGAAAAGTATTTTAAATGGGGGCGTTTGGGGTCATTTCAAGTTTTCCACGACGAGACCAACCACCGACGAAAATATCACCCAGAGGCGTTGTTTTAATAATAATTCGTCGCTTCGTGCGACACCGCCCCCGTACATACATACACACACACATTTTTTCATGTGTTCGAAAAAGTGAACAAAGTGTAAGGGCGGAACAAATATTACAGGCCGCTCACGCGCTACGCTGGAAAACTGGAGACAGTATTAATTTCCCACCGGGACAGTTGGTCCGCTCCGAAGGTAGTCTTGTCCCAGCACGTGTGTATACATGCACATATTACACATATACGTGTCTGGAGAAAGCGAAAGTGAAGAAAACACACGAAAAGAAAAAAACGGAAATGTCCCTTTCGAACAAAACCTTTAATATTCAGCGCCGGCTTTGTCAACGGAAAAAATACTGCTTTTCCTCGGGCGTATTAACTGGATGTGTTAGTTTTTCGTCTGCGCAATTCCGTTTATTTTCGTCATCGCTAATTAATTTATATAGATTGTATACGTTCGGTGATTATTCAGTCGGCGTGGGCGGATATGCGTACGTATACGTAAACATTATTAAAACAAGTGAAATTGCGCCAGCTCCCTTGTTTATTGAGCTCTCGAGAGATTTTTTTTTTTGAGTAATCCGATTAGTGTTTGGTCTGAAAAAAAAGGAAAATACTCGGGGAAAAAAGGTCCTCGATCGGCTCTAGGACTGGGAACTTTTCGAAGTAATCGAAAACGGGGATTCGCTAAAAACGGGAATTTCATTAAATGAAACCAGTTTAAGCGCTGTGTGCGGTTTTAAATCCGGATTTCCGTATTTTTTCCTTTTATTTTCACTCCGTTCGGTGGCGGAAAATTCTTATCCTTACTTCGGTACGCAGTAGTTGGTACTTTCGCGCGAAAAATCTGATGACTGCTCTGTTTTATTATTTTCGACGTAAGCGGCTTAATTTTTTTATAAAATATTTACATTAATGAAATTTGGCTTACTTTTATTCATTCACAAATCTTCTTAAACAAAAAAATCTTAATAGAATGAAAACTTTTTTCATAATACACTTCGATTACGCTAGAAAAAAACATAAAAAATCATGATTGCGTCCCGATGCGGAACTTAAATTCGGCAATCGGACGATGGAAAAAAGTGTTTCTCCGTTCAGGATTAACAATGGTGGGTCCCAGCTGCGTCCTGGTGGATGGTAAGAGGATCAACGATGCCAATTAGCCGTTGCGCTGGCTTACTGGCGTGCCGTGGCCATATCTTATGTGACTAATGTCGGCAAACACGCGCACAACGTCCTCGCAAACAAATGCCATCGTGTTGCGTTGTCCTTCCTTCTAATGGTCGGTTGATTTTGGCCACCCGACATGCTGCTAAAACCCAATGCAAATATTTGATTGGACACCCTATTCGAAATTACTCACGTTATTCATGAAACTTTTTTATTTTGACATGTCACCAGGGCCGTCGAGAGAAGGTTCCCGGTTTAGGGAAAACAATTTCGATTGTTTTTTTGCAGATGTTTAAAATTTTTCAAAAAATCGTAATATTACAAAGACCGACTTTCAGTATCGAAGCTAAGTTAAATAATTATCGAACCCCCTCCCCAGTGCACAAAAAAATAGTTTGGCTTATATCTCACGCAAAAAGCTCTTTCGAATTTTTACCGTGAAATTGGAGGGGGGAAGGGTGCAAATTCAATTTTTCTATGAAATCAATTTATATTATTTTTCAAAAAAATACGCTTACAAGAACCAACTTTTTTTGCATTATCGAGAGTTTGTCACAATATTTTGACGAAACACGCTATATTATGACTGCTAAATATGTTACAGACACAACGCTAAATTTCGCTAATTAATATTATATAAGTATCTATATATATACACACATGCTTCGATTTTTAATTACAAATCTAGTTCCGCACTTAATATAACTAGCTAAATTTAGATTAACTTGCATTACTATAATTATTGACCACCTAATAAAGTAATACTGACATGAAAAATATTTAAACAATAACCAACTATTTTTTCTCTTAAATAATTAATCATTTGTACCTAGAATGTTATTTGGTCGCAGATGTCCGTTAAAAAAAATAATTACGCTTCATATGTAATAAGACTTCGTTCAATATAAAAAGTGAATAGAGTCGCATAGCTCTTGTGTACTTTATAATAACGTAATATAATAGAAAGGAAGGAGGGATCTCATCGGCTGGACCTAATTCAAAAATTTGTTCGAGGAAATGAGCGTGAACAAAATTTACATAGTGCCGATTGCCGATCGATCGATTAAATTAATCGACGCACTGACAAAAGAAATCAATTTGCCGGGATGAACGCCTGGTCTCAAATTCTTCTTCGTCGTGTTTTCCGCTGATTCATCCCGAAGCTGAGGTCTTTTTGTTCGTTTTTCGATTCTGCTCTATGCACACAGCTCGGCTATATAAATATAGCCTTTTCGGCATGTCACAACTGACATGTCAGTTAACATTGGCGGCGACGTGTTAAACTTTTATAATGATCGGCGACAGTTATTTTGCAGTATATTTAATGAATTGAAAAGAACGCCGTTTAGAATAATCGAACCGATGTGGTGTATAAAGTTCGTGTTGGTCGCTTTGAATATCGCGTATCAAAAATTAAATAAAAAAATCTTAATTTAAGCCGTGTTCATAATTATTTTTCATATAGAGCGCGTACATAAATTAAAAAGGATACCCTAACATTTCATTTTGCGGCAGCCGAACATATTTCATATAATTTGTTTGCCTCGTGAATTTTTAATTATGGTCAAAATTTCGCGAGAGAACAGCCTAAAATATTATCGTTCCCGGAAAAAAAATTATTAGACTGCAAAATCGATTTTATATGGTTTGCAATAGCGCAAAAAACTAATCGATCTATTTTATTGAATCAAAGCGACGCTTTCCTGAACTTATTGATTAGTTGGTGGTTTCTCGTTGAGAATTTCCGCCTATTGTTGTTTAATTCACTTCGCTTGATCAAATCGTCACACATATTAAGGAAACAAATGTATATCCGTTTCCATGTTTCCCATTGTTGAACATTTGAGGTTTGTGTTTATTGAATCACGATATTTAGTGCAATAGATAAAAAACAAACGAAAATTAACCAATTTGTCAATAAATCTCATTAAAAATTACAAATTGAAATATGACATCGAGGTTGTTTTATATTTTTCGTCCCTCAAGACAAAAACTCATAAATTTCATCGGTCATGACAAATGAAATATTATCGCCTATTAACACAATGATTTTACAGTTTGTTCTTGTCCGAAGGTTAATTAATTATTTCTCTATCGTGATAAATCTGTGTTGTGCATTTTTTTTCTTCGGCTATTAATAAAGTATAAACCTGCTAATAGTTTGACATTCGCCACGTCTGGTCACAATTTCTATTATACCTGTCTTATCGTTTTAAATGGCATGTATATTCTTATATATCAAATGTATCGTTAAAATATAATATAACAAAATTAATATGAGATTGTAAATAATGATCAAATTAACCCGATTGGTGTACGCTAAGAACTTTTTGTTTTCATAGTGTGAGTTTTTTATATTGTAACATATAATATAAACGGTGATGTCATGTTATGAACTGTGTTCTTGATAAAATTTCTCTTTGTTTTTGTTTCATTCAGGTTTTTATTGCGCATATTAACATAAAAAAGCTTTATTTCAACGTTGCTATTTCCCTCTGAAGAAAAATTTGATTCTTTTTTATTATTCTTAAAATAAAATCTAGTAATATGTATTTTTCTAACCGCTATTTTTGAGAAAAAAATCATAAATAAAACAAGATTGTCGGTATTTGACTTTTGCGCAAAAAAAAACACTAACATTTTGCGAAAAAGTTCGCGTATCAATTGATAGTCACAAATCTTTCAGAAACAAGAAATTAGCCGTTGTGCCTACAAATTATGTTACTTGTTTCGAGGCAACATGGTTAAATTTCAAGAATGTATATATCATTCTGAGAACTGATTAACTTTTATAACGAAGGTGTAGCACAAAGCCGCCTACGACTGCGTTGTTTCATTGCGATTTAATTAATTAAGATTGATTAACTTGAAAGGATTTCGGGCTTCTCGTTACATCTTGCTTCGAAAATTTTCGGTGAATGTATCAACTTTCGCAGCACTTAATACACAAAATGTATACTTGAGTTTGTGTGTCGAGTAAATACGAAAGCTCTCTACGATCGCCTAAAATTGTCGATCGAAAAACGAAACCAGTTTGTCCGGACCAATTTCTGTGCGCGAGTATCGTTAAAGGTTCGGATAATTTGGGTCAGGGTATGTCTGAAGTTATTGGGCTGTGCAATTTGTTTGTGATTAGGGTCTGAGCGTATACTGTGAGCTCTGCGGTCATATTAACTGGAAAAAAATGGTAAAAAAAAATCATCAAACATTTCCTCAAAGGGCAGCAGGAAGTTCAGTGTGATCCCTTAAAAATTTAATTGCGGACCCCGATGAAATTTCCGCGATATAATCGAATGATCAGAAACTTAAATCGAATCGGTTTTTATTCAATTTTCAATTCTAGAAGTCTGTTTGATTCATCAACCCTGGAATGAATGCAACAGACGTGAAACTGAAGCGGCTATGAATATTCAACTGAGCCTAATAAAACGAAAGGGACCAATGAAATTAGAGGATTTATTTGACTTTTCACATCTTCGCAACTTAAACATTATATTAAATTATTCAAAAGGAAAGTCAAATTAAATTTAAACTTTACAGCGCGGTTCTTCTATATTGCTGCTCCAAATTAAGGTTCTCTTTCGCAAAATTAATGGAGTAAGCACGCAGACAACTCCTGTATACATTTATTTATTTGAAACGTTGCTAATTCAAAATTGCGTACCTGATCAATATCAAACTATATATTATGAATTAAAAAAAAATCTTAGTATTCTCGGAATTTAACAAAATATATTATTACACGTATCTGAATATTTTTTCCATTTGTCAAAAAATCATGAATATTTCAAAGCATAATAGTGAATATTGCTTATAATGCTTTCATATCTCATCGCTTGAATATTTTAGTATTTTGACAAACTGACGTTAGTAAACTTTTCATGCTTAGTTCAGAAAAAAATGTTTCACAGGACGAACGGGTGGGAATCTTACCATATCGTTCCGTTCAATAAGTAAAATATTCATATCCATATAAGAGAGCTTAAATATTGAAGAGGAAGAAGTACAGAGAAGAATCCATCCCGCCAGGGAGAAAAAGATCCATTCTTCGTGAACCCGAAATCAGAGCACACTGCCTGGGGCAACAAGTATGTGGGAGATCCGGAGCGCCTGAAAAATGTATCAGCATACGTACATAATATTTGGATATATTTATATGTACATATGTAAGCACACTATCGCGCTTTGCTGAAAACGTTCCGTGTGTCCCATATAAATATGGAAATTTAATACGTCACAGCTCGCTGCTGCAATATTAGTAGGGAAATTCAAATTTAATATTTTCGCATAGCGAATTTTCCGAAAACGTTGATGGATTGTGTTTTTTCTTCTCTCCTCTGTATTGTACCGTGTGAAAAATCAAATAATAAAATATTGTCTATTAATATTAAATTTCCATGTTATATATTACCTACTGCTAATTTAATTTTAGATCGATTTCAGCTGAAATGAATTCGCTCGCGCGCTGGTCAAACATCAAAGTTCGATCCACCGAAATAGCCCTGTGCACAGAGGGCTGCTTCGTCGGGAAAATTCCAATCAAAACTTCGAAAACTCTAAAAGAAGCTTGTTAAAAAGAAGATAGCACAATGAGTCGAGACCCCAGATTAGTTTTGTGATCAATTTTCGCATTTTTTCCTCGGATCGTCTTATCCCCGTAGAAGCAAAAGCCTCTTTGTGTCTGTCTAGTTCATCTCGCCCAAGAATTTCTCATTTAAAAGCAACATCGAATAGAGGGATCTTTGTGTTTTTGATTTCCCATCGTCCATTCGATGCTTCGGCAACGTAATATAATGAATATATCACAAAAAAATGGAAATGTCTCATTGGGAATTAATTAAAAGTAAAAATATGTCTGAAATGGAATTGAAAAAATTATCAACAGTTAATACATTCAAATATTCGTTTTTTTTCTTATCGATACTTGAAATTTTCTTAGGCGGATTATTAGCCATGTGTAGGGTTTAGATCGCGAGTCATTCTCGCCCCCGCAACTGTACCGAAAAGATAACATCACCCTTGAATATTTAATGTAATAACGTTATCCGCTACCGAATTCATACACCGCCCCGTCTGCAAGATTAAACCACCCCATGTCTCCTGCCTTACGATTCCCGAAGTCACCCGGGGAAGAGAGACACGATTTTTTCCCCGTATAATAATAAAATACATTCTTTTCAGCAGGGGCATCTCAACGCCGGGGAATGCCAAAGCGAACCAGGCATTCGCGCCCTGAATAAATTTACAATTCAAATGTCATATTTCACGGCAAGTATTATTCACTGTCCGCCCTTTTGAATAATTGACTCATTTGAATTAAATGTGTACACTTTTTGCTTTTTTATTTATCGTCGCCGTCCCGTCTTTCGTCGGTGGTTCCAATTAGGGGATGAGTGTTTAGGACTTCTTTGATCATTGGGGATGCCGGGCAATCGTCGCGGGAATACCAAGTGTGATTTGCTCCGGTGCATTATCGATCTGGTGAAATTCCTTGGTGCTTCCGACCGATGTTGAATCATATATATTTTTGAACTATGATTAGTTTTCGAATTCTTGATAAATTTCGTTGAAATAATGATGAAAATGTATTGTCGCTATCAGAAGTATGAATCATATTTGTAATAAAATTAAAGATAAAATACACAACTTATTTATTAATTTATTATTTATGTCATAAAATATGCAATTATGCAATATAAATACAAATATAACACCATGGCATAACAGGATATCCCACATCGCCATGGTGGCCAACTGTCGTAACAGAGATAGAAAGGCGTTCAAAAAGTTCCTGATTTTAATCAGTATATACAAATAACTAAGATAATTCACATATCGATATCATAACAATCAGCGAGAGACATAAAAATGGCCGAAGAAAGATACAAATTAATTTTTTACTGAAAATGTTCTATAACTCTTTCATTATTATATTGTTGTTATTACTAAAATTATGTTTCACATAATGTTTTTTTAGATTCTTAAGATGTACGATAATATTAAATTAAATACATTGCAAGTTTTGCAAATCGCAAATTTATTTTCCTCATTTTTCATTTTTTTTTTATGATTTCATGAGAAATATAAATAATGTTAGATACATATCCATGGTATCTAATTTCAAATTAATTATTAAAAAATGCAATTATTATAATTGTGCGTGTGAAAATTTGTCACAATCACCAACTAAGATTATCAAGGTCAAATTGAAGAACATATCGTTTTCATTGATTACTATTACAACGGTCTCAGTAAAATAACTTCCCAATTGAATTCGATTTGTAAAGATTTTATTTTAAGTATAAAAGGAAGGAAAGGGGTTTTAAGTTCGATTTGTAAAAGTTCTAATTTGGGGTTTAAAACTGCAAAACAAAAAATTTTCAACCAACATAATTCCCAGCAACATGCACCAAAAAAATATCACTCGAACTCTAAAACATCATATTCCCTCGAACTTCGTTAATTCCGCCTCAGTTTTAAGTACCCAACGGAATGCCATTAAGCTCGCTCCCATCTCGAAAGCACATCCCCGGCGAAACTTCGCCATTAAGACACCGTCCGCGATCCGCGCCGAAAGCTCGCGACCGCGGCCACACTCGCGCGACTTTGCCAACTCCTGCCCAGATGGCCGATAAATCATTCCGATTGTTTATTCCCGGCGCGTCGCGTTGGCCTCCCCTGCCGATTCGGCGGATTCTTTGCGTGTTGCGTTTTAATTCAGCGAAACATGGCGGCGTCTCGGGGCGTTGGTTGCAGGCCGCCGGGGTGACCCTCCGTGTTGTCGGAGGAGTCGGGACCAGAATCCGAAGCAGCCCTGTCCCCTGAGTGTCTGCGCAACAATAACGTCGTTAGC
>JAOXNN020000001.1:360455-376227 GCA_028571205.2 Hydropsyche betteni
ACATGCAACACGCACATTATTAAAAAGATAATTATAAAATTCATGCACAATTATTATATATCTACTCAAAATATGTAATCATTTTTCACATCACCTTCATACTGATATACTAAAATTACATACATACTAAATTAATTAACTTTCTAATACAAAAAAAAACTCAAATTGCATTCAAAGCATATCTTACATCAACAATTTTCCCACCGAACTTAAATCATATCGCTAATGAAAGTACTCACATTTGCACCGAATTAGCAAAACGTACGTTCCACTAGCAATCTGATAGCTTTATTGTGGAACCGTGTACGAACGTCACATAAATTTATTTACTCTTAACGTATTTT
The DNA here is from genome assembly GCA_028571205.2 of Hydropsyche betteni. Classification (NCBI taxonomy): domain Eukaryota; kingdom Metazoa; phylum Arthropoda; class Insecta; order Trichoptera; family Hydropsychidae; genus Hydropsyche; species Hydropsyche betteni. The sequence continues at coordinate 360,800 of JAOXNN020000001.1, forward strand.
CACGTCAGACAAGAATCAAACACTGCCCTGTACACACTGGCCTCGTGTGTCGTTTGAGCAATTTCGACTCATGACATATATTATAAATTATATGAAGAAAATCGCATGTCGTCCGATGGTTAGACTTTACGACTGATTTATGTCGATTCGTAATATTAAAAAATATATATTGTATATTTATCGTTCCTGCGAGAGTTGAAACTTCAGACTTCGTGTTTTTTATATATTTTTTTTCGGTTTGCGCCACCCGAGAAAAAAATAATATTTACCGCATGTATTATTCATAATGTTCGATGTTTACTTACGTGCGTAATTTTTGAGAGTTTCCTCGTAAATAAAATGATATTTTTAATTTTTTTCATACTCGAGAGCTTTCGCAGAAAAATCAGAAACACACTGGGGCGTATTGTAATCGCAAATTTATTTTCCCGCAGATCGAAATTGTTTATCTTCGCGAATTTTTTTCTGCTATTTATAATAATAAAAATTTATAAAATAAAATATTCAATATTTCTAGCAGTTTATAATTTTTTTTTACAATAATCTAAACAAAAATTTATTCTCCATTATTATTTCTGAATACGAAATGTAACACAATGACTGTAATAAGACACGAATCGGCACCTCGCAAACGAAAACGAATTTCAAACCACCAATCATCCTCACAAACACAAAACACAAAAAACGAAAACACAAAAAGAGAAAAAAGCTCAAAGACACACGAACGTTAAAAATGTTAGATTTCCGCGATAAACCGAAGCGATTCCCGCGAAATCCCGCGGGACCCCAGTTTTATAGTTTAGATCGGGTCTGAGAGCCGAGCTTCAGATTTTATTTAGATTCGCCACTTTCGTCCCTTCCGAAAGAAAAGCCACCCCCGGAAAAACCCCCGGAAAAGTGGGAGGTCGGGCGACTTTTCGCCACGATTGACACGTTATCTCGGCGCCGATAGCGAAAAATAAAATCGGCGGAAAAATATTATACGGTATAATGTGTAGTGGAAACAAAGGAAATTGATTCGCGTCACTCCGAATTACGGTCCGTTTCGGGGTTTTTCCGCTTTTCCGGCGTGGACGATCGTCGCGAGTGAACTTTTAACCCGATAAACGGATCCATTTGCGACTTGGGCTTTGTCGTTCGCGTTAAGCGGGTTACGGGTAAGAGCGCTTTGTGTGTCGTGTGTACTTATGTAATGTATCGTTATAAGTATATGTTTTTTAATATTTTGTTGAGTGTTTTTTTTGTGCGTGCGAGATTTGAAAGTATGACGTTTCAAATGGGCGAAGAAAATAATAGGCTAATGCAAAAGTTTTATTGTATGTATTGTATGTATCCCCTATATATAATAGCGGATATCTGTCTGTCTGTCTGTTCGTTCGTTCATTTGTTCGTCTCGATGACGTTCGCGAATTTTTTTTTTCAAATGAATTATTTTTTTAAATGATGATGATGATGATGATGATATTTAGATATATTCAATTTTATTTTATTACGTAATAGTATGGTTATCAATTCACAGCCGATGTTATTAACATCGGGCCTATATACTAGTATAATATATTGTTATATATGTTACAGTCAAAGTGTACGTCTCAGTTAAAATGTAGTTTGACTAGTTAAAATATATTTTGTCTAATCCACGTAGTTATTTCGTCAATTATTACACAATGGAAATATGATTCAACTGGTCAGGGTCAGACAATGTGTATTTTAACGTCAACTAACAAGCCAGTGTTCCCAACGCGAACCGTCTCGAAGTCGCCCGTATTTATTGGTTGAAACATTGAGAGGAATGATTATAGTTAATAGTTAAATGTAGATAATATAAATCTAGATTGTATATCGTTTCTGAATTTTGAAAAAAATTGAAGATTTACTCAAAAAAATACAAAGAAACGATATATAATTTATAGTAGAGTCGAGTTCAAGTGAGTAAGTATAATTTCAGAAGTTTTCTAAAGGTTTTTGAATTTCAAAATGTTTTTCGATAAAGTGACATCATTGAAATTGTGATAAATCGGTGATAATCATAATGGCACAAAAATTTCACTTATCCACTAATATGGGTCATTGAACATCACTTGTCCATTAATATGGACTCAAAACTAACGTTTTTGTGATGAATATCTTGTTGAGATTATTCTGTTCTTCATGGTGACGCGACCTGTAGTTAAAGCAAAGAAGAAAAATACACATATGGTTTAGTACAAATATTTTTTTCAAATATCTGAAGTGTCTTAATTCATCTGTCAAGTTGTAAATACACTTTAACTAGTGAGCACCAGTTAAACTGTATTTTCGTCTGTTGAAATATACAATAACTAGACAATTTGTATTCAAATACACTTTATCTAAAACGTCAGACAAAATATACTTTAACTAACAATACACTTTGACTGTAACATATATACGAAAAATAAATATTTCCGAATCGTGATGTCGTAGCACTCCAGCGGAGGCCATTACTCAATCAACGCTCACGTACCGACAGAAGGGTCTATGCAACTTCGCCATCTCATCCTTCGCCCACATACGCTCTGAACTTTCTTCTTCTTGATTGAATCATCAAATCCGCGGCAGGAGAGTCAGATCGCATCTCTTCTCGATTCCCAAACGAAGTTTGCCACGGAAAACTTTCGTCAGTTTCCCCGCTAGGAGTTTTATGAACCGAATGTATACTTACGTTTATGCACACATTCGAATCGCGCAACGACGTCTTTTATTCAATCGAACGAACATATAAAAGCTTTCAGCGCTCGCGATCGATAATTCATACCAGTTTTATGATTCTAATTCGTCTATCGCATGTAGATTTATTACGCGGTTTCCGTACGAGGCTTGACAATATTCAGTTAGCGCTGTTTGCATGTTAACCGATATTTTTTTATGTGCATGCAAGTTGAGGATTGCCTCGGGCAACTTTCAGGCCATCACGGAAAGGTCTTGGCAATTATGCACGAAAATCGTGATGTTTTTGTAACATATTTAGTTTAAAGCCCCGCGGCGAGCTTTGACTTCACAACGTCACAGTTAACCGTTCGATCTGTATTATATTTACAATACGCGATCCACGTTTATCGACAATAGATAGGTATATAATTTTGTTTGTATAAAAATATATGAAGTATTCAAATTTTAAGAATCGTTTTTCATTATAAGTAAAATCGCCAATTTTGAAAATTTACATTTTTCGGTGGAATTTCGCTGCGGCGCGGGGAACTCGTTTCGAGACCATCATCATCAGATTGAAGGGTTAATTTTATAATAAACATGTCTATAATTTATAAACCATATTGCAAATATCGATTTCGCACGCGAATCAATATGGGTCTATATCGCTTCAATGGTTTCGAGGTATAGGCGATTATTAAATTCTTCTTCGGGGACTCTTATAGCTAATTGAAGGGGTGTCTATGATTTGATGGATTTATAACAGTAATCAATGCAACCTCAAATGCAGGTAAAATGGATATTCGTGCGATACAGGTGCTGTTCTTGTATCATAATATGTTAATTCGATGAATTTGATAAATGTTCTATAATCACCCACTGTTAAAAGAACCCTTTTTATGGGTAATTTTCCTATTTTATATATTTTCATTTTAATACATATCCATAATTTTTGTATAATAAGCTTTCCATATATAAACAATATACATTTTCGCAATTTAAATTTTACTTTCAAAGAACAATAACATTTTATATAACATTTTTCACTCCGATAAAATAACAAACTTTATTCTGAGCGTTTTCTTAGTTTAAAAATTCAGTAAAACAAGTTTCAGGATAAGTATTTTTTAGCAGAACCTTTCAAGCAAAGAAAAATGTTTTCATATTTCAATTTTACACTTAATTTCATTTCAATTAATATGATTTTTTTATTAGATTTTGAGAATTTCTTCCAGTTGTCAAACTTTTATTAGTGTACTTAGCAAATTGGTAGATTATGATTCGTTGTGATCAACATCTGCCAGTCTAGATAGCGAACATCCCACGCACAGTCCTTTGTTAGAGGGCAGGTAAACAGGATTCAACTTAAATGGACCTTACCTGTAATAGTGGATAATGAATACAAAGTATGTAACCAAATATCTGCACGCACAGCGGCATGTCAGAAAGATAAAAAAAAAATGAATACCGATCAAATTACTTAAATGCCTTATTGTTAAATTATAATCCGAATTAGGTGTATTTTTCTTTTATTATTTTTTTGTAATATAACGTATTTCATCTTAACAATAAAATTATTTATGTAATATGTACTCACTAAATATTATTTGAATATAAAGACTTGTACAGATTTCAATACTTATAAAAATAATTGTCGTTATTACTTTCATTTTTAAGTTTATTTCTTTTGCCTGGGGCAAATTTAATAGTTTTGAACTTCGTTTCTGACGGATGAATCCAGCCGTCGGCAAAGTACAAGAAAAAAGCTTTTCGGATCGTTGGTGCAACGTCTACAACAAACCATATATTGTTTCCTTTGCGCTTCAAACTCCCATCTAAAGCTCTCACCGTATTTGATTTTTTTTCTCTATTTATTTGTACGAAGATTGCATCGACTGAGTTTCTTTTCATTGCTGACATGTTTGAACAGGTGATTAAACGCCTCTTTACAAATTAAAAGCTTTCCTCCCTTGAAGAATTCTACTGAATTTCTGTTATTTTAGTATGAATTGAACTTTTAATTTTAATCGAAATGTTATGATCGAAAAAAATATTTAAAAAAACATGTTATTTTGGAGGAAATCCAAGTGCACAGACATTAACGACAAAAAAGATTATTCCTAATTTTGGGTTGTGTAAACGCTACCGCTTATTTCTGAGAAAAAAAAGAATGTAAGAAAGATGGAGAAAACAAAAGTTCGATGTAATGAAATTGCCGTCAAAATGAAGCAAAGATTATGCATGAAATCGCACAGGAAGTCTTCGTTGCAATTTCGCGCTTGTGCAATTACCTTTCGATGTTTTTTTGGGAAAGGTTTTTTATCGAAAACGTGACCGTTTTGTGACATGGTTTTCGATACCTGTATTCGCGATTATCATACCTATTATCACATTATTAAAATTTTCGATAATATTGACTTGTGAGCTTTAATTCCACCTTTGTATTTATGTAAGATAAACGTTTCTCCGTTATTTTTATTTATAAGCTTTTTTATTTTATTATATAAAATAATTTTACTTCATTATTTGTAGATGAACACATACATCTAAAAAGCAAAGTTCCTTATATGTATATTCGTTTCAATACTACTGAAGAAATACAAATGACAAAATCTATTTCACACAAATTTTTCAAAAGGCCTAGCAATTTCCTAGTTTTTTTATCTACTTTTGCAAGTATATTTTGCATAGAATAATAGAAGATATTTATTTACGTATTTATTTAATATTGCAATATCGACACTATAAGGAAAATTAAATTTATTTTTTTCAACATTGGAATAAAATTGATTCTGTTCGGACGGATACACTTAATGTTGGTTATTTGAATACGATTACGTGTTGGTATATAACAAAAAATAGATTTGTGGCAGGTAATATCGAATCAGTCTCACATACATATTTTTATATAGACCGAGACGATTTCAAAGGTAAATTTAAAAACATCTTCCATTAGATGAAGTATCTTCAGCCTATCTAATTGGGCTACTGTCATAAAATAGCGTAGCTTAACATTAGCAACAATTAGTAAGATCGAGTCAGGTTCAACATTCAGACACCATTATTTTTTCGATCTAAAATTAGTTTGGGCATGAATTTATCTGAATTATGTATGTAGGTGAGGCTTCATAGTTACAGCACATGTGTATGTATTTTAGTATAATTTCATGGTGGTACGTAGTTGAAAATTAGTAGGAGCCGCTTGTGTCGAGGGTTCGTCTTGTAATGTATGAACTCGAAATTCACCTTTGTAATTATTAAGGAGCGAGGAATATATAAAACATAATACTCGGGAATGGAAGTGTATTACCATATTTAATATATGACCACGCCAGGATGAGTTGTATTCGTAAGAAATTGTTCAGTTTGGTTTTTTTTTATTTTCGTCAATATTTTTCGAAACTACAATTTTACACGTTGGTCTACTTTTTGGAGCTATATAATCAGAAACACAGTAGCTTTCAAAACTTATTAACATCCTTAGTAATTTCATTTTATATCTGAGTAAATATTTAATATTGAATTCAATAATCACATACATGTATACCATAAAATATGCATATACAAAATGCAAATTTGCAGTTCATCAAATCTATATTTGCGAATACCCCAAATTAATCAGGACATGTTATTTTCGAAAGCATACTTGGCAATGTTAAACATACTTTTTCCCAATAAACAATTTTGATGATGGAGGCAATAACATTTTGATACGTCCAACCGTTGCTTTTGATACCACCAATGTTGTATTTTTTTCATCTCACTCTCCCGTTCTCGTTATTTTGTAATACCGGGGCTGAAAATCACTCGAGCAAATCAATACATAAAATTTTATATCCATTCGATAGAATTTTGTTCATACGTATACAGATCCACATGCAAGTTTCATGGGCGAAGAACATTTCTGATATTATGTTTTTCTTTTATTTTAAATTTTTATAAATAACTTTTCACCGTCATAACTTTGAACGGCTCATGAATCTTTTTGATAACTTTAGGGATTTTAATTAACAAACGAATTATGATAAACTTCTGAATACAAAGGGAATAAGAAGGGTCCGTCTATTTGTACGAAGCTAATTGAAAAATTTTTCGGTTTGTTTGCTTATGAAACATAAATATTAGAATTTTTAAAAATTAAAATGTGCTCCGATGAAATAAATATTATCAACATGTATAGAAGACAATATTTACTAGTTATTCGTCGTGTCAAAAATTTTGTTGCATTTATGGTTTTCGATCTATGGAAACCAGAATACAATGACCCACCCTTGTCGGTTTGGTTTTTCAATTCTTTAATGGTATCACCGGTAGCTCTGTAGCAATCGATTTTATCTATTATTAAAGGGGTTAACATTGTCGAAAAAACACCATTATTGTTTATCCGATTGTTGTTTCGACAAATTGAAAATTTGTTTTTATATATGTAGCAATCGAAAATTTTCAATTTATTCTGCATACAGTCAAAATTTAGTATATTTTTTTATCTATAATTCAATTTATCACTTTCATTATAAGACGCACCGTATATATTGAAATTAAAAAACTTTTCGGACTCTTCATAAAAAAGCAATCTATCAAAGTGCCTCCGGTGTTATTCAATACGGGGTTCTAATAAAATTATTAACTTTCACAAATTATAGCCGTAAGATTGCTTGTGTGAAAAACTAAACGTCGGCATGGTCTAAAAAGTCGTCGGTCAATTTTTCGGTAAATTAAATCCGACCGTTAAAAATTGGTATGAAAAAAGATTTACGACACATAGTTGGGCACTAGAGAATAAGACTTCACAACGAAAAATATGAAAAAAGTGACCTTATTTGATTTATCGATCGAAAAAAATTTCATGGGATCATTCCGTAGCGAACGATTCAAAGATTTAAATTATCTCCCAAAGAATCGATTATTATTAATTCAATGAATCATCACTAAATTGCGCAAGCTTGTCTAATAATTTTATTATAGTTGTGTAACAAAATACTTCGAAAAACATATAAATCCAATTAATTAACGGTTTTCAAGTATTAGAAATTCAGTCGAATTAGTTCAAATGAATTCAAATAATTTCGATACAAAACCTTTTATCTTCTTGCAGTTGAGTCACATCTCACAATAATTTAGCTACATGGATACACAACCCTGTCCATAAATCGTGTCGGTTTTGAATTTTTGATTGAGCGCAATTACGCCCGCGTTTCACTAGATTTATTACTCTCCTTGCCGGATCCTCGGACCCGACTCTGATCCGACCCCAAAGGAGTTTGTCCCAAATTGATGATAATTGCACTCACAAAATATCATCCTACATTATTTATTCGCCGAAACAATTATTGGCCGATTCTCGATTTACAAAAAAAATAATGAATTTTCCATTCAATAAATTAACGTAAACGTGATTAATATTCCGTTATTAAAATGGATCGACATTAATTCACATTAGAAAATTAATCTATCTTAATAATCTGGCAGTGCATGTCATTGTCATTCTCTCGTCTACGTCGTTGCAATAACTGAGTATATTCTGTTCATATATTAATAATCAATTTGCACTGCATCCGCCAAAGCGTCTTCCTATTTCGCATGTACGTGTATGGGGAGGTTTGTACACGTGTAAGTACATCATCCAGGGGAAATTATGTGCCCAGGGGTGGTGTGAACGAGGTCTCCATATAATTAACGTCTAAGAAGCGTTCATCTCCCGTTAAGATTTATTCAAAAGCCCGAACGGGATCGTTAACTGCGTGACACGGTAATGTGTCTCAATGAACGTAACGACCGAATTCCCCCGGCCAAATTAACACCGTTATTAATGAATCGCACCTCAACCTCCGATCGAATTCGTTTCCTATAATTATTTCGATTAGAAGCGATTCAACCCTTTCAACGGACGTGAATTCAATACGAAGACCATTTTGAATGTTCTCATTGATGTATTAAAACTGCGTAGTCATTATTTAATCAGTAGATGGTATTTTATACTGTTTATATTTTCGTGTGGATATTCTTTAAAATTCCTGCTAATGCGAATCGTATTTCTAGCGGTGTTAATTTTGTAAACTAAAGAAAATCTGAATAAATAAAACAACAGTATGAATTACGAATCCCACGAAGCGTGAAATTCGATGTCGATAAAAATTTTCGGTTGACGGTCAGTCGTTTCCCAAGGCAATTATTCTAGTGGTTCGTTTTATGTCTTGTCGTGTTTTTTCGATATACACCACCATCAAAGATAATTCTTTATGGTGGTCAACGAATAAAAATAAACAATAAGAACAACAAAGGTGATGAACCGATTCGAACTCGAATTTTCTTACAGAATTTTAATCAAAAATCACCTTTTTTTCATTTAACTACTATTGACCCAATTTTCTAGAACATCTGTTAAAAATTTTGTAAATACCTTAACATGACCATCTGTGAATTTTAAAAAGAACTAAAATTCGATGAAACAAACGATAAAATTTCAATATTGAAATACGTATCAGATTTTTGCATAATATATGCATATGATACTAGCTGAACCCGGCAGACGTTGCCCTGCTAGTAATATATAATATTATAACAGCTTGATATGATTCTATGAATTTCGTAACCAAGGCAAATATAATAATTCAATCAACGACAGATCTTCGACTCTTTGTACTGATTTTTTTTTTGTTTTAATGATACAAAAACCTCGACAAAAAACATATACATGCCAATTTTCATAGGGATCGGTCGAATGATGTTGGAGTGAAACACCATCATATATAATATATATATATCATCATCATCATCATCATTATCATCATTGTCGACCCGTTTTGTGCCCACTGCAGAACAAAGTCTCCCCATCAAATATTGGGGGTCTAGGCTATATACCTTATCCGAGAGCCAACCTCGTATCGAAATATATATATATATACACAGTATATAGGCCCGATGTTAATAACATCGGCTGTGGTTTTGTTTAGAAATGGAAAACGATAAAATGTGAAAACCCGATTGTGTGAACCCGAAATTTGTACCCGATTTGAATATTAAATATTTACTTAATAAAATCAAAATAGTTCATTTGTTATTTATTTGTGACATATAGGCTACCCGATGCCCGTACTCGATTTGAATATATTTAATATTTAATTAATAAAACCAGTTCATTTATTATTGTAACAATTGTGACATATAGGCAAAGCCAATCCAGGCAGTAGGTAATTAGCATTATATTATAGACGTTAACTGTATACGCATATAAAGACCATATTTGCGAAAAATTTGCGAGCGTCATCGATACACACAGACAAGAAGACACACAGACACACAAATCCGCTATTATATATATAGGGGATGTTATCCTACGTTTTTATGATTGCTTCGTCCATGAACGAAGCAAACAATCTTACTTTGTTTATAAAATTTAGCATCTAGTAGTGTATAAGCACCATTTTAGGGAGGGCGCATCGTTTAACGTCTTCTGTTAAATATGACAGTTGACATGTCTTACGACAGTGGTAGTGAACCTTTTATAAAGCCCAGGAATCCTATATCCATACAAAATCCCACAGTAAAATATTATCTACGAGGAAATAAATACTGAAACCTTTTTTTGTCAGGACACTGACCGTAATACATAATATACCTACCGCATGATTTTGTTGATAACCAATAATAAATTGCCGATTCACAATCAGTACCCTAATTATTCTCTTAAATGCCTATACCACTTTCAGAAACAAAATATATCTTTTCCATGTTCAGACACATCAATCTTCAGTCCAAGCGGGCACTAGATTGATATTAATTAGCGGCATTAGCGATTGAATAAACGTGCCCCAGATAAAATAATGGCAAATATAAAAAAAAAGAACGAACACACCGATGATTATGTTCACTTCTGTGGTATTAGACGGTGAGTGATGTCGATGTGAATCACTATGGCTTACGTAAAAAAAAATCATCTCGGGTTTTCTCCATTTCGTAACAGATATCCGGTAGGAATTATGGCTTCGAGGTTGAATCACGGGTATAGTTCACTCTCGATTTTATGGTGCATTTTGAAAGTTTTATTATTTTCATTATATTGTCTATGATGTTGAAGTTTTATAGCAAAAAGATTTCGAAATATTATATGTTATAATGTATGAGATTATTTCGATGATATTTAAAAGTTTGGATTTTTTGTATTGTGTTTGTTATATTGAAAAAAATCTGTAAGAGTTTGAATATCAAATTATGTCTGCCTGTCTGTCTGCCTGTCTGTCTGTTTATCTGTCTGTCTGTCTGTCTGTCTGCCTATATATCGATCTGTTTATCTAGTATTGTATGTAATAAGTAATAAGTAAGGCTTAAAACTATGTATACAAAAACATCTTTCTATAGACTGTGTCATATATAATATGTTATAGCTAAATTAAGATAATCGATTATTATTAATATACAACTGGCAAGGTTAGTACAAATTTTTATCATTTTTTTGGGTAGTAAAAATGTTCACACAATTATTATTTTTTATATAATGCAGACACTTTAAATTGCATTAAAAAACCATTACATATTTCAAAAGTTATAAAAGTTTATTTTTGGTAACTAGACAAATGAATACAGTGACAAATGTCAATTTTTATATAGGATCCAAAAATTCTAAAATTCTAATTTTTTGATCATTCCAACTTTAAAAAACTTACTGTACACAACAAAATTGTCAATCAACAAAAAAAAAACGGTATGCACCCGCTGCACTTTTTGCGAGAAATCATTCGTGAAGTTTGCCGCAGTGTGATTTTCGCGCGCGCGCCAAATTCGAAAATGCGGAAACGGAACCCGTGCGAGATGAGGCCTGGCCGTTTTTTGCTCGGTCTCTCGACCGGATGGACGAGAGCCATTTCGAAGAGGCGATTAACTTTCGTTTTCATTATCGTGATGGCGCGAAAAGTTCGCGATTTTTCAAAAGCCGCCCGCGTTGATAATGACGCCAAGATAATCGCCGTTTTTAAACATAAATATATTATTTAATTAATTCTAATGTATTTATTATATTAACTCGAATACGGGAGAAAATTTTGATGTAGAAACTTATGTTAATTCGTGTAAAAATAACGTGTCCGCATTTATGTATAATGCAAGAAATTCATTAGAATTTATGAATATCGTTCTTTTAATAGATGCGACAGATTTCCGCAAAAGACAGTCGTACCATCTCAGCGATGAAAAAAACGTGATTTATTCATTTTTTCTTTTGTTTGGATCGCTGTTCTATCGACCATAACTCTATTTTTTTTTGTTTCCATAATAAAACGAGGCAATGTTGCAAATGTTCGAACGTTGCGATATTTCATGAATTGGCAAACTGAAAACTATATAATACATCCACTATAAAGTACACTTTATACTATTCATCGAAAACACACGACACAACCGTAGGGCATATTATTTTTAGAAAAATCAGATCAATAACAACTTTCAAGGACCATACCCGAAGTGTGTCGAATGTGACAGTAAACACAAGTTATTGCATAAACTCTGCAAGAGTGGATAAACCAGATCTAGGGGAAGACACGTCTGTAGTTTCCTAGTTGAATATGAACTGAGTGAAAATAGTTTTTTCGTTTGACAGGTGAACTTAGATTCGGTTTATAATTGGCCATTTATAATATAACAGTAAAGCAACACGGTGACACACATATGCTAATAAAAAAGAAGGTTTTTTTTAGGTTGAGCGAGGAGTGGATTTTGGAGATATTATAGATGCGAAATCTGCTTGAAGTATTCGAATGGGGCTAGGCTTCATAGCGAGCGGAAGTTTTAACATCAGTTTTTCTGGAAAAGTGCACATATATAAGCATTTCTTCAGATATGTTGTTGCATTATTGTCTCGTCGTTGTCTTATCGTTGTTTTTGGGTAATCCATCAATTTTAGTGGTGAAAGGTTTTTTGGGGGTTCTTAACCTATTTCATGCATTTTAAGTGTGTTTTTTATAACGAACTTTATAGGGTTATATTAACCGTATCTTAATGAGTTTCAGATTTAAATGTCACACAGTATACCCTATTTCTATCCAAGCTGTTATGACGTGCAAATTTATACGATGTATATGCGAAAATGATTTATAAAAATTGACAAAAATAACTTTCCCACAACACGTGCAAATGCGAAATTCTTTAAGAAACCTAATTTGTGGATTTATAATACATAAATGACTCGAGAAATACATTAAAAAACTTAATTTAAGCACCTATAATCCATTGTTATTAAATAAAATACAAATTTGTTAATAGATCATTTACACACTTCAAATATAGGATTACTCTTTTTCGCGTGCTGTCGCGACATTGTCGCATCGATGTCGCGACAAAGTCGCATTGATGCCGTTCACTATGAAGTCTCGCCCTTATGCAAATGCAACAAGATGCAATCGCAATAAAATACGATCTCTTCGCTTGACGCATCGCAGTTTCACAATTGGCGACTGGTTCTTTCGCTGGTCTTGCGAAATTTCGATTCCATCGCCCGAGTGTGAATTTTAATTTTTCGGGTTTTTGCTGGAGTTTTTGGTTCGGGTTTTGCCGTTTTCTCAATGTTTGCGTTTCGCAACGAGAGGTCGTTAAACCGACAACGCGGTCGAGTTTTGACGTATGCAAATTTGTTTTGCGGTTTTCGTCTTTTTTTCGATATCGCAAAAAGTATGTTTTGCGAGCGTTACGCACAGTTATATTAACGAAATGTGGGTTATATGAAAAAATATTTCATATGTTTGTAATATCAATTTATTTTCGGTTGTCATATAAATTTTGCATGAACGACATAAAAAAAATCATTTTTTATTTAAAAAATACTGAACTTCCGAAAAACATCGAAATTTAAATATTTTATCCAACGAACCTTGACACTGTCCTTCTGATCCAAGATAAAATCTCATCAAACATCTCAAAAATAAAAAAATGTACGAATCCGGTCGTTAAGAATCCATCATTGAAAAAAGTATCGTTATCTCATCTTACGTGACAGGAAAGCATTTTTCATGCCACATAACGACTATGAAGCAAGTCGTTACACATATGCAAGTACATTCGCGAAAACAACAATTTTCGGTACTAACATAACGAATGTTTCATTGTTGTGAGACAAAATGGCACATATCTGATCTGCAGACGCGTTCTGTCGCAGAAATACGTCGTCTTGTATAACAATTGCCAGTTTTGCAATTGTTATCCAATATCGGATGCATTTTCGATGCATAGTACCCGGTATTGGGAGCATTTTCGACCTATAGTACCCGGTGTTGGAGTGGATGGTGTTTGTGGGTATACGAACGTCCAGCGAAATTGTTTTAAACATTCTAAAACTTTCTATTTCGATTGTTTTATGGTATGGCCGGTTATCCGTTGCTTTTGTCGGACATGGATGTGTTTTGTATCCAGTTTCACTTGTGTGTTTTTACATCTATCTAATAATCCTATTAAATACCGTTCAATGTTCAAGAACAACAGTTGTGGATTTACTTTGCTGGAGGTTTGAAATGTCAGCAATATTATATACAGAATCTGGTTCAAAACTTACTTCCTTCTACCCTTTAGATTTAAATTATTAAAATTGTAAAAATTACGAAAATTTTAATGATTATTATTGTGATATGAGGTAACAACATCAGTGATGGACCGGTACTTACGTAGTTGACAATTTTTTAGAAAAATTTAAAAATTAAGGTTTCTAAAGATGTTAATCGTTTGGAAATTAAGCAGCTTAATTAAAAGTTATCTATTCCACCTTTTCCGAAAGATTATCGTATTTAAAACCATAATTTTAACAATTTTCTGAGAAATGATTAACTATATACTAACACTGATGTTAGTCAAACAGTTGATTTTATATAATAAAATGAATGGATGATTTTACAAAATAAAATTCACTTTTATGCAAAGAAATACCTTTTTTATTCAGTGACTTATTCATATTTCATATTATTTATTAGATTGATATAAAAAAGAATGATTATTCATCAAAAATGCTAAAAGTCCTTTCCAATCAAAGACTCGAAACAGACAATTGCACTACTGAATAAAATCGTCGAAACATAACCAAACAAAAAACGCGCAATAGATCCGTCAAATTTCCCGCCACCCGACACACGCCCCAAACACGCGCACAGGCGGCCATGTCATCAGTGAACGTACGAAAACGCGCGTTAATTACTATCGTATCGGTCCGTTGTTAGACTGAAAAAAGGCATATAATAAACGGGGAGCGGAGAAGAGATAATAATGAAAAAAAAAAAACTCCCACCGTTGCGTTCACTTTGCTCTCATCACTTTCACCCGGCTAGTGACCGTGGCTGAGATAACCGGTTGTCTGACATTTGACCGTTCCATAAAATTAATGCATAGTCGCTCACTAGCCCAGATCGGCATTTCTCCAGTCGTGTTGGAAATTCTGTTTCGTTCTGTGTGAGGTTTGCCTTTTGGAAGTGTCAACTGAGGGGCTCAGCAGTAAATAGTAGGCTACTGAGCGCCAAAATTAAAAAAAATTGAGTTTCTTTTATTTACTACAAAAATTAGTACATTTACTACAGAAATCCCATATCCCCTATATGTAATAGCGGATTTCTGTGTGAGTGTTCGTCTATTCGTTCGTTCGATGACGCTCGCGACTTTTTTGCGAACATGGTCTTTATGAGTATACAAGTAAATAAGCCCGATGTTAATAATATCGGGACGTGTATGTGTTTATTTTAAAGTCGATGCCCGTACCCGATTTGAATATTTAATTAATAAAATCAAAATAG
>JAOXNN020000001.1:377945-413732 GCA_028571205.2 Hydropsyche betteni
TCGTGCGCCCATAAACCATAGGGGCGCACTTCAACTTAAAACAATATGGTCCATTATAAATCGCGCCGCGACTAATCGCCTGTGGGCACCTGGCCTAATACTTTGAAAAATAATTGAATTTTATATTATTGTACAATGTATAATACTTTTAATAATTCATAAAAAAATATTTTTCATATTAAAAATTGTATTTGTTAAATTTTCATCTTTATATTTTCTGACAACACTGTGCATGTTTTTGTCGTATTTTAAATAGATAAGCCGCTCATTGTTAGGCAGGTATTACATTTTACCTGTTGAAAAAAATGAAAATAAAAGATACGTGGAGGAAACGAAATTGAATGAATATAATGAGGACAAGGGATATAAACATTCCAAACAACTGCACCCCAAATTTCGCATAAAAGAGTAGTGAATGAAAGAGGGACCAAACCAGGCCAGACCCGTCGGAGCCATAATGGAATTCCTTAACACGATAGATTTCCTATCGAGAAAGCTTTGCATTGCTTGCATATATTATTGAACACTACAATTTTCAACTAATTGCCCTACTTTTTGTATATTGAACCAACCAATATCAATATTTTATAAACTACCTACAACGAAAATATTTAGTTTACATTTTACATTCTCCGATCTCGACGTATTACAAATCCAATTTCCGATACAAACATATAGCACAATACAAAAATCCACGTGACAGTGGTCAGCCGATCGGTTCGGATGAATGTCGCGGCAGAAACACAGACGACTTTCGACCCGCGTCGATGGAACGATAAATCATTTCTCGAACGATTAATCTTGAATCAAATCGTTGGTCTCAGCTGGCACAGTGTGCGTACAATTTGTCGCCGATAAAGAGCCAGCATCTGCGGGGGCCCATTGTTGTTGGGACCCTCCGAGTCCACCAGGTACCCCATTCGGATTTTTGTTCGAGTTTCAGATTGCGTGCGAGTTCGATCGTCAATGCAACGATCGTTCGCAAACGGGGGCACGCACCCCATTGCGAACAATGGATTAGTTCGGGTTCGACTGATGAGACGCTAATCTCAGGGGCGATGGTTGTTCGTAAAAAAAAAATATTTTAAAATGAAAAATATTTCATTTATATCGTGATCGTATCAGTTTTTGTCGCTTTTTAAATTTCGGATTCGGTGTTGCATCAGTGAAGCAATACTCGTTCGGATTGTTTAAATACGGTTGATTGAGTACCTACATGAGTATGTCTGATCATCCGCCTTACATACAAAGTGATCGCAGTACAGTCGATGCACGCAGTCTCTATGAGTGGAGACGTTTTTATTCGTTCCATTATGCACCCAGTGAAATGCAGTTAGCATAACAATCGACCCTTTGGTCTCGATACATTTATACTAACACTGTATAAAGATAAGCGTATGCATCAATCGAGTGTGTTCGTGCATTTCTAGATGTCGACGTTTTGCGGAGGCTCTTTTGTGATCAAACCATCAACTCACGTTGCCCAATTTGAATACGAAATTCGTAAACGCAAGTCCATTAACCATGACTTCAATAGACTAAACAAGACTAATTTATAATATTTTTTTCAATTTTTAAAATAATTTTCAGTTACTATAAAAGTTTTCATAAAATTAAAATCGTATATAAGTAATACGCGGAAATCCGCCGTATATAAACCCAGCTTGACGAGATTACTTATTTGCCTCATTCTGCGGATTTATTTGGCTATCGATTTAAAATTGAGCTTTTTTGAGGCCATAATCAATCTGGGTCTTATTCCTTTATCCTGAGATCGCTCGAAATGAGTTCCTATTAAAAGAAGTCGACACTTCTAGTCGCGTCCTCTTGCCTTTCGGTAATAAACATAAATTCTATGTCGCGTTCGCACCGCAGTTACAGTTTCAGCCTAACCCGAACCATAAACATAAAAAGGCGTGAAACTTCACGACTCTGTTTTGAAATCGTAAACGCTGAATGCAGTGGCGTCCGTGGAAAAGTTCAATGGGACGAAATGAGAAAACGGCCCGTCTCGCACTTCCTCCCACATTGTGTACACTCGAAAGTGTACGTTTGGCTAACACTCGGTAAATATTTGAATGCGATATTCGGGTGATATGAACGCGATTAAATGTACGTGCGATTGTTGAAACTTGGACGTGGACCAAGTTAGTGCAACTCTTTGCTCGTGTGTGTATGAATATATTCTCTATTATTCCATTCAGTTAAACTTATAATTGGACTTCATGTGTGGTTCGAGATATATGGGAGATCGCGAACGAGCACATATGCCAGACAAGAAGCTCGATACCAAACTTTTCATTATCCGAATCAAATTCGTACATTTTAACAAACGCCGATGCTTGCGTATTTGTGTCAAACACAATTAAATTTCTCACAATACAACCTATTTTGATAGTTGGGAATGAACCATTGTTCCATTTATTTGGATACATTTCAAGAAACTTTTCATACGTACGTATTGTTTCTTGAATCGAAAACTGTATTTCTGAAGTAATAAAACATTACTCATGATTATCATTGCGTATAAAATAAATATTTACTGAAGTTTAGTTTTAGTATTAACATGATCTAAATTAAGCATACGCGTTTAATATTAGGCGTCGCAGGCCAAGTACTAATGTATGACCCGTCAAAAGAATTACGGTGTGGAGGTCTTCTACCAAAACTGACGTTAATTGCTTGAGACTCGACCACGATCGTCAACGAGAAGGACCCACATCAGAGTCGGCTATTTTTGAACACCACTTCTTGTAAGATTTTCATCGCTAGCGTATATACAATCTGATACTGTACATGTTTGGTTACATTTAGCTGCATACGCATCGATATTACAGTTTGGAAGAAAAGTTGGTCTGTCCATCCTATTTCTTCCGATTCTAAAGTCACCCTAGTTATATTGTTCAGCACCAAGCCGTCTGAGGATTTTGCGTTTCCAAAGGAAACTCACAGTAAATTCAGGTGCTATTCATACAGGAATCCTTTGTGTTGTTTTATTGTTAAAGTTTATATTGTTACGTGCACCGCTTCTTTTAGTTACAGGTAAAATGAAAGCGAATAATGCGAACAAAGTTTTTTAACGCAGTGCTCGTACCTTTTGTGCGCACGCTTAATCTTGGTAACTTCTGATTTAATCACGAAATGCAACGTCGTGAAAAAATTGTTAATTAATTTCGAAGCCTTAAAACTGGAACATGTACATTTCTAAAAAAAACATCATATTCGTTTTGATAGACGATGGAGGAGAGAGGGACAATAATATCCTGTGCTTTGTCCGAATCTGTACGTTCGTCAATCGAGAAGCCATTGTATCCGAACGGCGGAAGTGTGGTGACCATTGTGCTTTCTTCATTCATGAATTTTGCAAGGACGACACCATTAATTCTTTTCCGTAAAATTCTTTTTTTCGAATTCGTGTGTTCCTTCTGATTTCATTGTTGATATTGTGACCATGACAAACCATAACATTATTTCATCCGTTTCCTTGACATGAAATATATTTTCTTTACAAAAAAACCTCCGATGCCAAAATTATTTTGAGAAAATGTTACATATATACACTTTTGATAAATTTATTTCAATTTGCATAAATTTATGATTTGGATTCAACACGGGTCTAACAGTTTGTATATTTCGCTCACAGTTTCAAAGATTATCCGTTCTCCGTCTAATTCTAATATGAAAAAAACGATAATTTGCTATAAAAGTAGTTTTTGCTAGCATTTTGCACACTTCACGTAGCAAATTATGAGAATTGCATGCACGCGTGTGCTGGAACCCTTCTCGCATGGCGCAACCCTTTCGCTAAATAATGATCGTTCCGTCGGAATATTTCCCTTTGATGTTTTTCATAACAATATTTTTGCCCGGTTTAATATTCCTTTGATATCCCACCGGCACATTGTTCTTTTGACGGTACTTATGTTTAATTAAAAACAATTTTCTATTCACAGGGGGAGAGGGGGTTCTTACGGAAAAAAATGTAACCACCTGCTGTTGAATACAATGCACCTCTGAGGACGCTAATTTCACATAATATAATAATGTATACATTGTTAAAAGCTTATTATAACATGCTTTCAAAGAACCGTTTGGCACGAAGGTCAATAAGGATATTTTTAACACGGGTTAATATCGAATATTGGCGTAAAATGTATCGATTAACATTATAGCTTCGTAACATTAACAAGTTTTGACATTTAAATTCTAATTAATTCGTATTTTTTAATTAAACATTTCAATCATAATAATTGCTTGCTAACTACAATAATTTAATTTATGATTCCCAATCAGTAACGCATCTCACACTTTCGTTTTGAAATTTCAATTTATATATTTCAAAATACAGATTCACTTTGATTGAATGGATCGTTCAAGAATTACCGAATGGTCGACATTTAATCGATATTGTATTTCGGGGACGGTTTTATTGCTTCGCCTCAGGTCTCGTGTTCGTTCTCTTCCCCCTTTTGCGACAAAGTTTACTTTATTAGAATTGTCACACCTTCTTTCCCCTAAGTTCTTTGACGCAGACGTTTCATATTGCCTTTCCTTCCTCTTCGATACATACCTACTGCTGCTTATATAACGCATTATGTGTAATAACATCGCCAAGTGTCAGGAAGTGAAATCCACATTTGGATAGCGCGCGCTTATAGAAAAGTTGAAATTATCTACAATTTCCTTTTTAAACTGTTTTTAATACTTATGAAAATTCGATAGTACAATTTGAACTATCGAAGGTGTTGCAAATTTTATTTCATTTATAAATTTGTTCTTGAGAATTCATCGAAATGGAAATTCGGGTAAATTGAAAAATCACTGTCGTTGGCCGGAAATTGATTGGCCTTTCGTCAGTGTACGTAATCGGATTGAATTTAAACCAAATTTAAAAGTCAGAAGGACTCTTCGTTAATGGCTAATTGGGTATACAACCAATCAAAGACTTCTCGGCTTCGTTATTATTCACGAATTTCGTCGCGGTTTTCACTTTATTCGAAAAATCTGAAAACCTATTTACATTTTATAAAATGTTTATGTAGCGAAGAAAAACTCTTCGACATTGATCATATCGAGCTTTAGACGGGTTTATACTTTGTATTTTTATTTTATAGTGACGTTGTCAATATTTGCGTTCCGAGATGCATTGCGTTTTTTTATTAGCACAGCTATCGTATTTTATTATTATGGTTAAGTCAATGTTAATATTATTTCACTTATAAAATTAGAAATTTTTTTCAACTTTTTGATGGAAATAAACATATAAATCCCCTATCCCCTATATATAATAGCGGATATCTGTGTGTATCTCTGTGTGCCTGTCTGTCTGTCTGTCTGTCCGTCTGTGTGACCGTCTGTCGTCTGTCACGTTGATGCTCGTGACTTTAAAACGACCCGTCGATCCCCTACATATAACTCTTCATGCGTATATGGTCTTTATGCATATACACATAACGTCTATAATATTATATTATGCAATACGTCGATAATTACGCAGTGGAAAAAATATTTGAATCCCCTAAATATATGAACACCGATGACAGATGTCTGTATCAATAACAGATGAACTGATTTTATTTATTAAATATTAAATATATTCAAATTGATTACGGGCACGAAATAAACACATACACGTCCCGATGTTATTAACATACTATAATCTTATATTCTGGAGACATTTCGCAATGGCACGGTTAAAGCATAATTTTGCATAGATATATTTAATTTTTATTTTATTGCGTAATAGTATGGTTATCGATACACAACCGATGTTATTAACTTCGGACCTATATACTAGTTTATTATAATCGACACAAAAATAAAAATTTTATTAATCAAATGTGAAATATCGTATAATTTTTTTCAAGCCGATTCAAACTCGAATCAAGTATACAACCTTATTCGTCCGAGTACAAACAATAATTTGGTCGAGTTCTCCCACGCACATGATAAGAGCACTCGATAATTGATCGCCGCAACGTTCGCAATAAATTACCAAGTGTTCATTACACCAACTCCAACACAATATTTATAGTATAATATAGTATTCCTTGCGAATTTCAATCCTCTCTGGAGATTACCGGCGATTCATCGGGCGTTCCATAACGCCACCCTAGACACTGATACTGTTGGCAAAAATAAAACGTCGTAAAACAAAAGCCTCGATTGTCCCTTCGAACTGGCCAACCATGGAGAATTATTCCAGCCATCATATTTCAGAGGACCGTGTCCTAATCCGGTTTCGGTAAACGAGATGCCTCTTCATCTGCATCAAATCGGGTTTCGTGGTTTCTCTTTCATGAAAATTTGCGAAATCTTCCCCACAAATTTATATATTATAACAAATAATATTAAATTCAAAACAATTTTTTATTGTTTTCATTCGTATTTTCAAACGGTTTCGATTCAATATTTGCACAATTGAAAGGAAACAATATAATGAAATGCAGAGGTTTGCTACTTGTAACGTTCAATATGAGAGAGCTCGTATCGATTTTTAAGAGCTTTCAGAGCTTTTTATAAAATGCTCAAATCCACGCAGCTTTCACATTTCTATACGCTCTGTAAAATCACACAAAGGCGAATAGGAAGTTATTCATTGACCAAAAAGACCAACTAGAGTACGGAATATGTGCCGTTTGTATCACGATGCATAATCGTCCAACATGTGAATACTAAGACGAGAGATTAATGCGGTTCCCCTTCGAAGCTATTTTGCAAGAAGGATTACGACCTCACCTCTCCATAGACCGTGTCAAAGGGTAGTTATAGACTGGTAGTCTGTATTGTGGTATATAGTCTGCTGACCGAACACTGTTAAGCATCCTGAAGCTTTAAAACTATCCTTGTGTGCAGTGGAAGAAGTGCAATGCGTATTATTGTATGTTTAGTTCTCATTTTGTGAAATTTTATGTTAAAATTGTTTTTCCGTAAAATATTAAAATTTATTTTATTAAAATTCTTATTGAAAAATATACATAGATGTTTTGTATTAACAATTGATATATTCGTATATGTACTAGCACTAGGAAATCAAAATAAAATTTCAGATTAATACGAAAAAAAAAACTGAAATTATATAACTTTTAAGTACATATGCAAATGATTTATATGGTAAGCATACATACTTAGTGAATAACCATTATATCGAATGTAGCGTGATATTATCTAAATTACAACATAAAATTAACTTATTGCTGAAGTTTTAATGTTCCAAATTTTATCATCGCGTTGTATATAAATTATATTTTATTTCAGAATAATCTTTTCATAGTTAACCTATTTTTGAAATAAGATCGCTTAAGTTTAAACGTTATTATACTTTATTTTTTAAGCTGTGTGAATTTTGAAATATCTATTCGGTTAAATATAAAAATCGTGATCGAACTAAAGTTTATAAAATAAAGTAATGAAAAAAAAAACACATTAATATTATGTAACAGTTGCTCGGTTAAATAAAAGGATCGAACTCGATTCTTCCCTTTCTACGAGAGCAAATAAACCTTAGACACTAACTTTCTAGAAAGTACAAACACAAAGGGATCCCGGAATCTAATAAGGGCAATAAAAACAATCATCGTCCCCTCTTTCTGCGTTGAAAAACCTCATTGGCCGTAATAAAGGGACGCAACTCGGCAAAATAACCGTCCACTCTTGGAAAAACTAACACTTCGATTATTATAGTGCAGACGACAAGACTTTGTTTTCCTGTATAAGAAACCCGGTCTAAAAATATATATATATACACTTTGAAAAACATCAAATTTATGTCGAAACTTTTAAATAAATTTGGATTCTTGTAACTAATACTGACTAGGGGTCCCAATCGAATATCCGATTATCCTATATTCGGATATATTCCCCCCTTTTTCAGTATTCGTAGATTCAAATATTTATAAAATTAATCGGATATTATTTGTGATTTTATTAAGTACATAATTTAAAATGTTCCTTGGTAATAAAATCGTCTTTGTAGTTATGATGATGACTAGTAAATAGGCCCGATGTTAATAACATCGGCAGCCCGATGCCCGAAAAGTCGATTCCCATACCCGAATTTAATATTTAATATTTAATTAATAAAATCAAAATAGTTCATTTGTTATTTGTTTGTTTGTGACATATACGCAAAGCCAGTAGTTAGTAGATAATAAGCATCATATTATAGACGCTAACTGTATACGCATAAAGACCATAATCGCGAGCGCGACCGAAGTCGTGAGCGTCATTTGAACAGACACACTGACATACAGAAATCCGTGACATATAATCATAATCGTTATATATAATAAGGAGGATACCTCGACTTTCAGAACTTTTTGATATTTTTGTTTAGTATACGTGACGAATTAGATAACAATAGTGATGTAAGCGGAGAGATCAAAAAATGACCCTAAATCAGAAAAAAAATTATTTATAACAATATTTTATTTTTATCACTTTTTTTATAAAATATCCCTTTTTATTTTTTGAAAATAATAAACAAATATCTCATAAATTATATACTAGGATATTCGATTATTTTACCAATTTCATATTCGATATCCGAATAATTGATTTTACGAATATTTGGGATCCCTAATACTGACTGTTAAATAATCCAAATGCAAATAAGAGGAATTTTTTATTGTATCTGTATCATCGGGAAGAATACGAAGACAGAAAAACGAAAATAGAAAGGGCAAATCCCACGAACACTGCCAATAATGAAACTCTCGACGTGCTCGATATTAGATTCGGTCATGACATGACATGACAGGGGATGTGCGTCATGTGGTCACTGTTTGTTCAGAGGTTTCTCTTGACATATCATTACGTCAGATTAGGAAAAAACTTCGCGGTAATTGAAGTTCAGTGCCAATTTGAAAAAGTCACCGTCAAACTAGCGAATTCCGAACTGCACGGAGAATTCAACGCGGAATAGCTCATTAAAAGTTGTGATGGACTTCTCATTATTATGTTTTTTTTTTCGCCTCGACATCCGTCCGCCCCTTTCAATTAGAAAGTTGTGTTAAGTTCTCAGTGCCGGTTCAGCTTTTCCGACTGCTGCGTAAGCCTTAAGTTGCATTTATTGCAACCGGCGGAAGTCGGAGAAGAACGTCTCCGAAAATCGAAAAAGAAAATTGCTCCTTCTTCGCTTTTCCGACCAACGAAAAACTTTGTTCAACAGCTTTTCCAAGATGTCATAAGCAATATATCGTAAAAGAAAACGAATTCAATAAAATACTATTATTTTTTCAACAAATATGATATTAATGAAAGTCGATAAAAATTTGAGCAATCTATATCTTATACAACTTTTAAATTATGTTTGATTTATTTAAATATTTTTTTCACCAAATGCTATTATATTTTTTCAATATATGTATGTGCATTCGTGACTTATTGTCCTGCGATCGAACATCCATTAGTTCCACCCGCATAGTTTTCAGAATTTTTATCCCTCGTACATACGGCATTGTTTTCGCATTCAATACAAAAGGGAAAGCTTTCGTCCGTTGCATGTGCGCTCCGATTTGTCAATCTACACTCATTGTTCATTTTAGAACGATGTTTCAATTGAAAATGTGCAATATTGGCGAATTTTCATCTCGGAATTGCACACGGTTCTATTTCACCGTCAAAAGTTTCGAATTCCAAACATCACGAAACAAACGAACGTTACGTGATAACAGATACGCCATCATCGGACACCGGTCCCTATTTTTTCACCTAAATAAACTTTTTATTCATGAATCAAAATTCAATTTGAAGTGGCGATCGGTTTTTTTGTGAACGGACGCGTGGGTGTTGCCGAGGCCTTTGTAAACGAGCACTTTTCATATGGCCCGTACTTATAATGAGTACACTTAGGTACATGCGTATATTGTGCTTGTCGGTCTGAAGACATAAGTCGTGTCGGTAACCGCTCCCGAACACGACACACCCCAGGTGAGCGCGATTTACGAGCCCCCCTCATTACAAGCATTAATATTTTGTTAGTTATTGTAATTGCCAGCTCAAGTGGAAAGATCGAACCTGCGGATTCATATCAGCACCTACATAAAAGCTTCCGTTTCTGTACTGATTATGAATTACGTTTTTTTTTTTTTTTTAATTTAAGTACTTTTAGGAAAACGTTGAATGTAATATTTTCTTTGTTTAATCAAAAAGTTTAGTTACTAAGTATAATATTTACTATGTATTAATAAAGTAAATGTAATGTAAAAAAATTATACGTTCACATTACATATTACATAATACTTTTAAGATCAATGATATGTTATTTTGACTATGAATCGAAAATTCTTCGAATAAAATGAAATAAATATATACTGAAACCGCTCATTTTGTTGTATTTGATTTCTTTACCACACCTTTGATTACATATAATACTTGTAATTATGTAGGTTTCTAAGAAACAGTTGCGTTGATGTCTCCAAAGGAAATATCGGTTAATTAATTTTCGCAATATTGAAATTGAAATTCAATTAAACGTCAATATATGACTAATTACAATATTAGAATATACACTATATTAATTTTCAAAAAAAAATCAATTCATTAATAAAATAAGAATCACGATCGTATTAATTAACGAAAAACACACGAGACAATATAAAACATTATACGTCACGCCGTTTTTCGTATTTCATCATTTATAAAATCAAGCATTAAATTAATTGATACAATATAAGCACAAGAATGTGCGTTTCAGTCGTAATTATCCATAGGAATCGGTTGTGCAGTTCACGGCGAGCGGTCTCCATCATCGGGCAACGCGAACGTGTAAATTAAAACCCAACGCGTTCTTTCGTGAATGTCCTTTTCGCATGCGATCCCTTTGCGTGTTCAAGTACTATTCTGCGAGCGCCTTCAGGGTCCACTATGGACCGTGACCCTACCAGATTTCGACTTAATGGAATTTGTTTTCACGCGCGTGCGAGATTTCAGACGGTTTTCGATAGTCATCGAAGAGGCAACTTTCATCTCCGTATAGGAATCTTCAATATTTTAGTTGAAAATTCTGTGTTCCGATCCATAAAATTTGTTGAAAATATTATTTCGTTAATCGAATAGAAATAAAGTTATAAAAGAAATATTATACTTGAGAATTAGTAATATTTTCGATGTAAGGTTCATATAAAAATTCTTATATGGACATAATTAATATACTTTATTACAAAAGGCTTTGTGTTAAGAAACATAAGACAGTATCATTAGTTTCGTTGTATATTCTTTTCCCCTTTATTATGACAATAAAGAAACACGTTTCCATTCGTACACCATATGCTGGTTTCGCTAACAAACAAGAACCACAAATGATTTTTTTTTCTTCTTCAATTGTTTACCAGAATATACATACAAAAACAGAGGTAACTTACCATGCAAATTTTGTGATATCGAAATGAATTATTTATTTAATATTATTTCTATTTCGATTTAATTATAATATTTAACGGGTGATTTTTACATATAAAATAAACGAAAAACATATAAAATATATTTCAAAAATATTTTTTTATTTATATATTATATTATTATGGAATCATGTTATAAAATTATTTTCTTATTATTTGAAGAATAAAGAATCAAAATACGTACTTTTATAAAAAAGAAAAGTTAAGCATTTCTGCTCAAATTTACATAAGTAAATGCCATATGCTCTAATGAGGGCTTTGTGCATAAGATGTCAAGGTACAAGCAGCAAATTAAAGCTATTCTTTATATGTTTTATTATTAATTTCAGTTTTCAAAACGACGTATATATATATCCGCGAAAAAAAAATTGTATCATTTAAAATAAATAATATTTTTTAATCAGATATACGACGTTCATATTATACAAGTCTTTAAAAAAAATAAATTGTTATGATTACTTTTCATATATGTTTATTCTTTGTGTCCTAAATGTTTCATTGTATTATATTATGGAATTGAATTGGAACGAATAGAATTTGCTAATTCGGAAAACAAACAAAAATAACATTCCGTTTTCCTTGTACAAATATTATTGCAGGATTTACGAAAGGAGGGTGGCAAAATCTCGAAGAAGTAAGACGGTAATTTATTGTTTCAAATACTATACTGGCGTATTATCAAGAAAATGTCAACCGGCAAAAATTTAATCTTTTACCAAAAAAGAGAAAACAACCAAATTTCTTCAGAATAAAATAATAATAAAATTTTCGTATTTGAATTTGCATAAAGGAAAATATTTAAATAGCAAAGAAAAAATAAAATATCTCACATTTTCTGAACGTTAAGTAAGTATATTTTTAAAAATTATCATTGTAGGGGGAGGATTTTCTGAAGGTTTTTGTATTTCACTTTTTTAATCCAACTTTCCCATTCAGGCCAAAACAATAAAACAACTCATGGCCCCGTAGCGTAAAATATTACATTACATTGCATTATAAGTAAACAGCTAAATAAAGGATACATATACAGGCAATTGCCGATCGAACAAGAAATTGCTATGTAGAAATTTAGCGTTTCGAAAAAATTGTGCCTTCGTTACATCGAAAAGATTATCCTAATCCTTTATCCTCATGTACGGACACACTGCAATAAATTCAAGCATGACCTACACAAAATCGAACAATTCCAATTGACCTACAATCCCGCTGACATAAATCGTATAGAATTTTTTGTTGAGCTCATCTTCAATATGTTATTTTCGAAAACTTGTATTTTTTGTATTTTGATTTTGGCGCCCAATAAGAGAGATCCAGTCAAGCGCACGCGGTATTTCATATATTCCACAAAGGTATCCCCCGTCTTGAAATTCAATATTTCCGTTCGGATCACACCGACATGTTTTCGTTAGATTTTTTCTTTCGTTTTCTATACGTTTTTTTACATTGAAAGATCAGTTTGCGCGATAGATTCGATGCCCTTTAATCTCAACGTATCGATGACTGAATAAAAAATGAAGCATCGCACGTATATATATATAAAATTTACGTATATGTAATATATACATGAGAGTACATAAGAGACGTTATCTAAATTGAATCACTATTTTATTAGTGGATAAAACACATGTAGATGTACGTAGGTTGCGTGTCTTGTAGCAATTGAAAACTTTAGCGCTTTTAACACGTTCCTCTTTTTCGCTAATTTCTTTATAATGTCGGACGCGCGGTCAAACTTAACAAGTTAATTTCAACACGTCCGCTGCGGGCTATGCAGTTCCCTTTTTTGCATCAGCGTCATATTAAAATCACATTTAATTAAATTTAAAAGGCAGCGACGCGATAAATTCGAAGGCTCAGACACAATTAATTTATTCGATCGCTCAACTTTCGCCGGTCCAATAAAGCTTTCGTTTCGAACGGTTCACGCATATAAAGTTGGCAAGTTTCGTATCATAAGTTGGGATGTGTGCGTTCCACTCGGATTGAAACCGAGCACTTTTCTGATAAACTTTTCTTTGCAGCCCTGCCTTTTAAAGGGATTTCGTGTAGCCTTCGTTCATGATACACGATAAAGCTCGGGCATGAAACGCGATTTAGATTATTTTCCGCTCTCTCTGAAAACACGATTTATCCGATGCTTTGGCATTCCGAAAAAAAGGCATTAGCAATTTCGGCGGAGATTCTTTCAAGTCTAATAACGCGTTTTTATCATCGCGCGATTTCCACTTTGCGAAAGCGTTTACAAAGTTTTCTAACTCCCTTTTCATTTCGCGGAAACGAATTTCCGCGTTCTTTCAAACATAATACGACAATTTAACGGACGCGGAGGAATCTCAAATAGCTGCAATCGACGTGGCCAAAGGAATTTCGGGACGTAAAATCTCGTGGTCGGAGAACAGATATAGAAAAGACGTTGTGAATGCTGAAGCCTTTTCGTTTACAAGATACAGTTGGCACTTGGCCTCATTCCATAACACAGGATACCAAACAGCTTTATGCAAATCTCATGCATACGCTTTCAGCATGTTGTATATAATATGGGGTGCTCCTGTAACCTATTTGAAACTGAAAAGTACGATGATTGTGGACGAAACTCAAAAATCGGGTGAGAAACTTTTTGCTTCCGTTCGTCAGATCAATTACGGAAGATGCTCTTCACTTTGCCCGAGGCTTGAGAACAATATGAAAGTGGATTGGCTAAGACATCCACCCTTGTTTACAGAACATAAATGGGGTGAGTGCTACATTCCTCGTTTCTTAATTAAAATTTCTTAATCAGTTAACACTTTCTTGTATATGCGATACATGATATGTATAGCTGTTTTTTAAATAAATATTTGTATCTTTATTATCGTTTTCTAATATTAAATATTTAATAGGTCAGAATTGAACTCTGACGATTATTTTAAATCGATTATATGCGTCATATACATTTATATAGGAAATATTATAATTGATATTGTATAAGCTGCAAATTAAGATATATAATGCGTCAAAATATTTAATCGTTTTCTCCATAAAATCAAAATAATATTTCTTGCAAATTGTAGTGCGATAATTTATTTGAGTGTCACCGGATTTTCCGGCATGGCGGCCGAGGCAACTGAGCGTTTTAATTGAATCCCGAGACAAGCGCAAACAGAAAAACTGAAAGAAGCCAGCTTAGGGCGGCTTGTTTAAGGCGAAAGGCACGTCTTCTGAAATTAATCCCATCCCTCTCTAGCGGCTTTCAGCTAACTGCTAATTTTTCCGTACATCGCCGAGGGGCGAACACAGATTTAATCCTCGCAAGCCATTATCCTCAATACGAGCCCGAGCTCGCGCGCATGTGAGCCCAACTAAACTCGCATCATTATCGATTTGAAAAAAAACCATAAAAACAAACAAACCCCGTCGAAATTTATACGTCGGATCCCGCAGCGGGTATACGTATGTGACGTGTAATTGAGGCGGTCGGATGGTGTTTCCGGATTCGCAGTCGGAAGTCACGCGCGCCAACTGGGCAAATGGCGGCCGCATAGTCAACACACAAACTTCTGTTCCCTCTCTGGCTTCCAGGGTCGCCTCATTTGCCACTAACGCCTCACATACACGTCATACTATCTATCAGAGTCTTTGCGAACTATTTCCTACATGGTTTCGGCTTTCACGCGCCCGCCATCTTTCTTTGTCTGTTCTTTTGATTTGGTACTAGATTATTTTGTGGTGAATGTATCATGTTTAACAAAGTTTTCGATTTTTATGGAACTTTTCTTTAGATTGAGTTTTGCTTCGTGCAAAATACTTGAAATGTATAGATTCGCTTGAATTTAATGAGTAATTTTTCCAATCACGGACGGAAATTCGAATCCAAAATCTCTACATAGGTTTTACACTTCAAATTTAACAAACCGACAAGAATTCATAGTAATGGTCTTAATAATACTTTTTTATGGTTGAATATTAAATTTAAAACTTTAAATTTGAAATGTAAAAAGTTGACTTTGAAATTTAAAAACTGTTCATATTTTATTACATAATTTTAATCATTCAAATATTTTGGGATCAAATTTTCATTTGGGATTCCGGGACTACATTTTCTAATTATAATCTCATTAGATTTAATTAATTTCAAGAATACAGACAAAACATTTCAATATCCGAAACAATGAAGACGAAGTTTATTTTTAATATTCTGCGATGTTAAAATTTTATCGACATGAAAAATTTAATATTCTCAAAAAATACTTTGAATTTATACAACATCACACAACTATACATTCATACTACACAGAGACACATTTATTCGTTTAAACTTATCGTATATAAGCAATCGAATGAAACACTTTTTACGATCGGATGCAGAAGTCGTTTTGCGTTTATTGTTATTGCAGCTGAAGGCGATTTCTCGATAGCACTATAATGCCACAAAAGTTGTTATCTATACGCGTAAAATACACATTCGAAAGTGAAACCAAACATAGAATAAATTCAAAACAACTTCTGCGCATCGCTACAAATCCATTCGAAATGGATCCGATGTAACCGACGCGTACGAATCGATCCCACACAGAACGTAGAAAATCCGCTTGAAAACAGCACGATTTTATTTTTTTCGTTTTAAATCGTTTCACAGGAGTTTCCGTGTCACCTGTTGTCGATCCCAACGAACCTGTGCACATGCAATGCGCATATATCAGTTTATTATACACGTACGTTTTAAGTGCACCGGCCCGACTATTTACGACCGAGCAAAGCCAATATCGGCGCATTTGCATAAAGTAATCGCGGTTTCAATTAGGCGGTAAGTTTTAATTTACCTCCGAGCGGTCGACGCATATTAAAGGTCGAGGCTCTTGGCGTTCTTATTTTGTGCCCGTCACATATTTATTATGTTATGGACGTTATATATGAGTTTTTTTGGTCTATTCGAATCGAGTTGTTATGAAATGTTGTATCTGATGGAGCATTGTTGTCTCAATAGAGCTGTGCTCTCGATTGGTATCGAACAGATTGCTCAGTCATCTCGAATAACCAGATCGAATTATGTTTCAATTGTTTCTAATTAATTGCAATAAATGATAATGTGAAATGCTTGTGATCGTGTGTTCAATTAGTTTAATTTTATTATAAGTTTATTATATATTTTGTAGATTTCTCTTGCGGTATTATTGAAGTCTGTATTGCTCAGGTGGACTTTGGATGGTTTCCAAACGATAAGGGACTTCAGAATGTAAAAGATCTACAATGACCGACTAAAACTAGAACACGAGAGCTTTACATATTAAAGCTGAACGCTATAGAGAGAATCGCCCTCATTGACCCTTCCGATAACTTCGTTAAACATTCACATAGCACAATCTCTTTCATTTCGATTCCAACCATAAATATTTAGAATAACTTCATTCTAAAAAAACACACATTTAATCCGAACGATTTGAGTTGATTATGTGAAGAAATTAAGCGCTCGATTGGGCATATTGACAGCGCGATGTTTGTATCCATGACGAGTCTCGTCCGATTCCCACAAAGGTATCGCGCGTCGGAATCTCCTCGGGACCGGCCTTTCGGTATCATCTGCCCATCGCCCGTTTTGTTTTTGTTCGCCTTGTAACTCTTAC
This sequence comes from Hydropsyche betteni, assembly GCA_028571205.2. NCBI lineage: Eukaryota > Metazoa > Arthropoda > Insecta > Trichoptera > Hydropsychidae > Hydropsyche > Hydropsyche betteni. The sequence goes on from JAOXNN020000001.1 coordinate 394,945, forward strand.
TCGTTTCAAATTACTTATCTGCTTAATGCTATCGGAAGGTTGTAATCTGAAACTGAGACCCGACAGAGGGCAAACTCGCGCGCCGCCACGCTCGCGCAAGTATTCTTCACTCGAACTGCAATCGATTCTCTAGACGAATTATTGTGGCCTTACTATTATATTTCGAATCAACTTACTATGTATAAGACATTCGAAATGAGATTTTCATGTTGGGAGATAGTAATTTTAAATATAACGGGTAAAAAGATAAAAGTTTTAACATTGTAAGAGAAAAACATGTTTTCGATTGAATAAATGGTGTTAAACGAATTCGTATGTTGATTAAATGTTTTTTTATGATATAAAATAATGTAATATGTAAATTTATAGCTTTGTAAGTGTGTTCGAACTAATAATTACACGGTAAATTGATCTTGTGTGCGTGCATGTACGGTGTGGTTTGGGTAGTTCACGGACGAGTGGCCACTCGCACCCAATCAAGAATTGCGTCTTGTCCTCAAAACCAGGAAGACCTCCCATACTAAATTCAACCCAAAACCAGACCCTTAAAGAGACAATGATGAAGACGCAGTCTACCACCTATTTGATATTGATAAATTCATATTTTTTTTATACTATTGAATTAAATTGATATCCTATCAAAATCAAGTTAATATTATTACCATATCGATATCACTGATGAATTTACAAAAATATCAAAAAATAGTATCTATTTCCACTTTATGATTATATGAATCCGATATTAACTTTATGGCGTATACAAACAGAAATATCGAATTTTGAAATTAATTTGAATTGCAAATCACATGACATATTTTATACACATTCAATATTTGTTTGCAGTAAAACATAAAATTATATTATGCATCAGGGATAGCTCTCGTCTTGTGCGGCCAATATCGAAAAATATTGGCCACGCGTGTTTCTTCTTTACGATCCGTGGCTGTGGCGAATCGGAGTGTGCAAATAAATAAAATAAACAAATTATTGCATTCACGAAGGTTTTCTAAATGGTGCATTAATTTCATTCTCATTCGAGCCGTGTAAAATATGGAAGGATTTATTTTGACGCGCTTGTCCCGAGGCTTATGTTTTCACACTGATCGCCGATCGGCGATAATATACAAAATGATATTCGAAAGATTCGTTTAATAAATAGAAAAAAATTCTTGCATATTATATTTGAAAATATTTTCAAAGTGTTAATTTATTTAAGAAATTTGATCTAATAGTTGAAAACAATTTCGTACTTTTATGCAAGGAAAATTCTTTGTACGTTAATGTCTGATTATCTTATTAATATTTAAATACACAAACTTAAAACATAAAAAATAAATATTTTCAAAGAAAAACTTTCTTATTCATAAAAATTAAAAAAAAATCAGAACAATGAAAGTTTCCCTTGCACTTTACGTTCCAGCTCTGCTTCAAAACGCTGTTTTTTTTCCAGTGCATGTTTTAACAATCTTTTGTGATCGAATTTATTTTCACTACAATTTCAAAATACAAACAAAAATCTTAAATTACTTGATTTTTTCAACAACATAAACACTATCTATTTTCAAATCATGTTATAAGAATCCCAGCTAAACTGAGATCTACTGTACATTTCAGGCGTATCCATCTTGATGTATTGCAGTTTCGTTCAACTTTATTGAGTAAGAGTCTCACATTTCATTCTGTATCTGGGAGTACTCGTAGATCGTGTTTGAATCACACACGAAAAAAACTTCCTCCCTCCGGTATATTTTCAGAAGTCGCGACTGTGAGATATCAGCTATCGTTCTACGGCAATGGGGTGTGGCAGGGCGGAAGTGAAGAATGACTAACGTTTGATAAGAAAAGATAGGCACCCGCACAGCTCCTGGATAAATAAATAGTTTAAGGGGGTGCGTTTTCCGTGCGCCGGAAAAACACATTCTTAGTACAAGTGATGGGGGACTTTACCCCTTGATACTTCCATTTTATTCCAGCTCTACGGCGATTTTTAAACTTTAAAATTAATTAAAAACATTTGTATATTACACTGATAATACGATTTCATAATTAAGGCCACGATATGTATGATTCAATTAAGGTTTGAGCCGTATGTGTCGACAATGGAGGCTACCGGAGTTAATCAGACGACGACGTCTTACGAACCGCCTACAGTCGTCTGGCGTTAATAAATCATTGAGATAAAAAGCGGAGTGTGTTGTTATCGTTGGAAAAATCGCATTTGCGAACCCCCACGATACCCCTGAAGCGACCTCAGCACCAAAGATGCACTACCCTTGACTATATATAAAACACCACTAGACCCACAGAACGCGTTGGATGGCGATCGCACTTTTAGATAAGACCGACTTCTTCGGGTGTTATTTTAGACAAATTGCGTTATTAAAGAGCGACGTATGAAATTGAGAGAACTTTTGTTTTTCTTTGACTCGAGTGTTCGTATGATATGAGCTATTGTTGAAATGTGTGTTAGGTCAGAAAATAACATGATCCAATTTTATGTTGATGGAATGCTAGCGTAATAGATTTCAGTTTTATAGGTGCGTGATTTGGTTTTGTCGTATCATATTCAATAGTAAAATTAAGTTTATGTATATATTTCGCTTTTTATGAAATTATCTTTATATTGTGGGTTTAATGTAGTATTAGAAAGTAATGGAGTATGCAATTAACATAAAAACATTTATAACTCGACTGCAGACTAGTCAGCTAATGTTCATCATAAGTTATGTCGTGGTGGCTATGTTTGAAAATTTTTAAAGCAGTAAGATTGCAGAATTTTATTCGATCGAAAATGCACTACGATTATACAAATTTATTGCGAAATTTATGAACACGTCAACTTTTATGATTGGTCAGATGCATAAGAAATTCAAAATCGTTTTACGGATTCTGCTCAATTCATGAAATCTATAGAAGCAATTTCTTATTAAATTCAGATTAAATGATTAAGGTTTTCATTATTTACGAATATTACGGCTTAAGTGAGTTAACAAACAAGATTTTCAGATTAACAAAATCGTTTTATCAATAATTAAATACGATAAAATTACAAATTTGCGCCACAAGGAAAATAATTGAACTTTCGTTATATATTATAATATTCTTCCTTAAGTACTAATAACGTGTCAAGTATCGTAAATGAAGTAGGATAAATTTAAAGAGCATGACCCTATTCTACATAACATATACGTTTTCACGGTTCATTAGACAAGCAGATACATTATTAGCAACCTGCGTATTTATACTGAAACAATCATTTGACAAACGCACAAACTTACACAACTGTTTCGAATTTCAAAACGCATATTTCAAAGTCGAACGAATATTGAATTCCGCGTCTGAAATCGTTCCCGCTACAATCGCGAAGTGCTCGCTAAATCACTACATTTGCGAGACGGCTACAGATTAATTCCACCGATAGGAAGATTGAATAGTTCTCATTAGGTGAAATGCGACCCAAAACGAAGCGAAAGGTCCCGCCGTACGCAGATAAAGACGTTATAAGCCCGTGAAAGTAAAAAGCTTCGGCAGATCGCGCGCTGATTGCGCAGCTTTTGATGGACTCGAATTTAAATTAATCCCAGATATAGAGACGGGAATAGAGAGGGCGACACACTTCGAATCTGGAGCGCGGCTCGTAAAAGCGGCCCTTTATTTAAAAATCCCGTCGTCGAGGGGAAAAATTTCGGGTCGTTTTTGATATTGCTATGAAAATATTCCTTTATGACATGGCAGTTTGCCGGAGGGGCGCTTAATGTCGGCTGCGCGGACCGCCGTTTAGATATCCGCGATATCAAATGTTGATTGCCCACACTAAGGGATGGGTACGTGCCATGTTGGCCTCTAGTTCAGGAAAACACTGGGTACTTTATTCCCTTACGTGTAATTTTCAATATATGGTGCGTACGTGTACCTTTTCGGGATAAATACCAAATATTGAAATTAGCGAAGGAAACATTATATGCTAAGTAGATTACGAAAACAAATTTTAATTATATCTCATAATTAGGGCCACCTCTTAGTATCCAAAAAATACATATTTTCAATTTAAATAAAATTTAATTTTTGAAATTATATTGTCCTTTTTTATCGTATTGGTCTGAAATAAATTAAATGTTGTAACATGCGTAAACGAAAATTTTTTATTGAATGAAAGTAGCTTTTAAAACTATTACTAAATCCTCTATATATAATAGCGGATTTCTGTCTGTCTGTCTGTTCGTCACGATGTCGTTCGCGACTTTAAAACGACGCGTCGATACGATAATTTTTTTGCGTCTATAAAATTAACCCTTCATGCGTATATGGTCTTTATGCGTATACACTTAACGTCTATAATATCATGCTTTTATAAGCGTCTCTATTGACTTATGCAATACGGCGAAAAAATATTTGAATCCCCTATACATGTATATAATCACCGATGACAGATGTCTGTGTCAATAATAAATGAACTGATTTTATTTATTAAATATTAAATATATTCAAATTGAGTACCGGCATCGGGTAGCCTATATGTCACAAATAAATAACAAATGAACTATTTTGATTTTATTAATTAAATATTGAATATTCAAATCGGGTACATATTTCGGGTTCACACAATCGGGTTTTCACATTTTATCATTTTCCGTTTCTTAACAAATCCACAGCCGATGTTACTAACATCGGACCTACATACTAATAAAAAATATTCATGCTCATTACCTTTTTATCAAAATTATACAATTTGTTATTTTTTATACAACAAGGTAACCCTACTCATTGGCTCATTTATTCATGGTACAACATTAAATACGTCATTAAGTTTAATTATAACATTAACGCAAAATTATTCCGTCAAAATTTAAATATAAACTAGCAACGAAAAAAAAAGATCGCATGAGGCGACTTTTCTTTCGAATTGGGAATGTCCACTCGGATCGTGACACCGTTCCATCATCATTAGAGCCCTGTTCCATGACGAAACGTGTCCATCCTTCGGCAAAGCGATTCGAGCCCCCATTCTGTCCGTACCTTTTCGTGAAATTTATAAATGTACAATATATCGTATGATACACGAGGTTACGTGACTATCTGCCACCCCGAAGAGGCGAGGGGTCACGCCATCCACATGACCACGTCCAACCGAAGGTGGGCTAAAGCGAGGTAAATAACAATTATTATAATGAAGTGTTGTTGCTGTTGCCGTAGTGAAGGGTGCCCTACACCCCCTACGACTCAATTATCGTTATCGAATAGGTGAAACGCTTAGATCACGTGCAATGATGCAGGTTTTTTTAATTATTCATTATGAGTTAATCATTTGTTTTATATAATTGGATTATTCAATAAAAATATTTTTGTTCGATACATATATCGGTTGGGATAGAAATGTTCATTTGAAAATATTTCATGACTAAACACAATTATAGTTTTTCCAGATTTAAGTAATATTCTATGTATTTTTAAATTGTTAATGAATGCTTTTTTTTCATAAATTGGTCGTATGGAGGTGTTGTTTGGCGCAATATTGTAGCTATGGTGGAGCGGTGATTTTTTGCCGTGCAAAGTATATGCTGTTAGTGACTAATTTAAAACAAAGCTGAAAAATCTGATAAAGCGAAGCACATACATTTTCTCGCCGTAATAAAGACATTTAACGCATGCACAGAACGGATTTAAATTGGGCTAATGCCCACATAGGAAACGAACCCCCTTTATTCATGTATAATATTAAGGCCATCGTACGTGCTTAACTCGTTTTTATAATTCATTGGAAAATTGTTTTAATATATTATATTTCATGCTTTGTTATATTTTTATATGATTAGAAATGTGTAAATGTTATATCTTTTTCCGTGATTACAGCGCGCCAAAATATGAATAAATTTGCATTAATTGGACGGGAATGGAATTTTAAAAAAATATATATATTATACTTTCGGCGTAAAAATCGCAATGTCGCATGTCCAAATTAAAATTTGTTTGTATATACATCGATTGTTATTCACAAAAGTTCAAAATGAAATATTATTGATCGTGGACGGAAAGATTACTTATCGCAACGTACTTCATACGTGCGAGTGAAATATGCGAGCGAAACTGTAAAAATTGCTTTTCTCCGAAAGTTTTTCTTCAATGAATAGGATTCCTACGTTGGCCGATATGGCGATCGTCCGAGTATACGTGTGCTCATACCAACGAGGTCGTCTGAGAGGAAAATCGCTAAAAAAGCGAAAAAGTAGCTTCGTTCACAGAAGTGTCCGAAAAGCTTCCATTTGTCTCAAAGTCTACACAAAAAGCCACACAGAAAACGCTTAATCTTGAGCAACGGCGACGTTTCTGATTGTTATATCGATGTTACTTCAACCCTACTTTCTCTAGTGAGTCTATATAGTCTGTCGGTATTTTATTTGAAAGCTCATATAAATTACTCTTCCACTTTTTCAAAAGAAATTTTATCGTTCAAATTAAATAACAAACAACGTGATGAATTTAAATAAGCGATTTTCCGGATATTTCCACGAGTCATGATGGTGGGAAAGAAGTAATTTGGCATTTGAATAAAAATGAACAGAGCCATTCATAAAAACATTAGCCTTCTCGTTGAGAATATCACTCGAAGGGGGAATACGGAAAGTTCTTCACCACCCGCTCGTTTTATGGAGCTTATAAGGCAAAAACCTTTTAACATCCGCACAAGGCGCTAACAAATTTAGGGTTAAGGGTATTACCACAAACAAGAAAAAATGAGGAAAAACGCCTCCCGGCAAAAGGGGCGCAAAGACGCGCCTCTGATACTCTCCATTTTTAGAGACAAAGGGGCTTAAATTATTCTTTTTCTCGTAATAAGGGCATGCATTACCACTTTTTCCCAGCGCGGACTCGTCCCGTTGTTTGCCTATACTTTATTAACTTTACTTTCGGGTCTCTTTCATAAACATCAACGATGAAAAATGCTATTGTTTGTACTTTTTCGACCATCAGATTCAATTTTTTTCAACTCTTTTTCTTTTCGTCGAGAAACTTTAGCGGCGGGGATTTCATTTTGAAAGTTGGTATACAACACGCCGGCAAACAAGTATAGCGGACTGACGCTTTTCTAGCTCACAATATTAAATTCGCGTTAGTGAATCTATGAAGATTTCCCACAACTGGCGTTTGGCACAAGAAAAGAGATTTTCCTCACGTACTTAAATATGAGTTTCGCGGAAAAATCACGTTTCGGAGCGTCCACACATACGTATACGATACACGACACGTTATCGTCCACTATGGACCCTTCCATGCGAAAATTTATTATTTGCAATATTAATAAACTGAAATTTTGAATCAGAACTTTAAAAGAGGGATCGCTGGGCGCGTGCAGTGTTTCTGTTCGTTGCTTCAAGTCACGTGACGCCGTCGGCGGCCTCTCCCATTGGACGATTTTTCGCGCCATTCCAAAATAAATATCGCAGAAGGAGAGTCACGTGCCGGCGACATGGTGGCATAGCGTCCCCGTCGTTATTGATGACTTTCCAATATCCATGTATTTTTACTGACTGCGATAAGGGTCGGAACATTCTTATATTGAAAGGGTTTCAAACATGTGCCTCCGGGGAATGGGTGGGTGGTTGTCATACCGTAAAATTTGTTCTGCGAGACACATATAAAATATAATGTGTCCAGATAAAGCTCCGTTTTATTATTACGGACCTTTTATTGTCTTGATACGAGCGCACGTGAATGCGTCCCAGTGCGTACGCGTTCATATCGAAAATTATATGATATTTTCATTGAATGTCCATGAAAAACTGTAACGTGTAAATTATATTTGTGCATTCACAAATTTTATAAATAAAAAAATAAACACAAAACTAATTGTAACGTATGTTATTTGATATATGATTTAAATCGATTTAGTTCGCGCAGTCATAAAAAGTTGTTTGTTGTGCGCTTACCAGTTATAAAGTAATTGAATAGTTTTCGAGTTTGTTACACATCTTTGAGATGGAATTCATAATATAATACAGCTCCAGGTTGTATACAAGATGGAACTTTTCGAGATTGCGTAACTTTCAAGATACTCGAGATGTTTTTCGGTATCGTGTCGTAAGGATATTACGAAGAAAGTAACGTACATGCATAAGTTCACATATCATACATCAATATTTGGCATGAGTGTGCTTTGTTCTCGCTGAGAAAACGTGTTTAGAATTACGATACGACCTGAAATGAGTAAAATCCTTTTCATCACTTTTCCTTTCGAGGTGAGAAACCATAACAGACTTCCCCTTCAAAAACAACACTATTTTCAACGAAAACACCCGAACGCTTCATTCGACAAAACGAATTTTCATAATTTTCACGGCCACAGCGTTTCGATCGCGAATTCACGGAACGATCGAGGCTTATTGGCTTTTTTCAGGTATCGCGCCGCAATGGACACTTTAAAAAGCCCCGAGCTTACGGACATAAATCACCTGGGCCGGATAGATAGGTCCCCGGTTCCCTTTTCTGCAAAGTCCCCGTTTTGGGAACCCGCGGCTCTCGTGCGCTCCATGTAAATAAGGACTTTGAGTAAGATTTATGCGCGCCCTTGTAATTCGAAAATGTCCACCGTTGTGAGACCTCGCAGCTTAGCGTCGGCCATTCGCGATATATTAAACAGCGCGACTTATTTAGGCGTCGTTATGGTTTTTCCATGGTGCTTGCGACGGTGTTGTGTGTGTGTGTGTGTGTGCAATCGGGTGTTGGGGGAAAATGTCTTTTTTGTCGCAGGCATCTGGCGTTTCGCGCTTCTCCTTTTGAATTATGCGCAATTACCTAGCAACAAGAAAGTTTCGTTCGGCGCAACTGCACTCGGGCCAATTTAAATAATGCGCGCAAATGACGGCCAAGTATCGTCATTTGCACACAGACAATAGTTGAACGAACGAAAGTAAAAAAAAAATGTTACTAATGACGGCACTCAACCGAACATTTTAAATCGTCTTTTTACTTCGATATTTAAATGACTGAATAAAAAAATGTTTAAAACCTATACGTACTTCAAGAAGAAGTTCTTTCGTTTCTGCTTTGATTTAATTTTAATATATCAAAATGATTCATTTAAACAATATTTTAAGCAGAATATTTTTTTTAATTTTCAATCGATAATGTAAAAAATAATTCTATAATCGAAATACAAAAAAAAACCTATTATAATATATAACTGCTATAAAAACTTTCGTTTTAATAAAGTTATCCGAGACATGGATTTTATTCCCCGAAAACATAATATTATATATTTATTATTTTTAAATGTAAATGTTTGCTCTTCTTCATCAAATTAATTTTCAGAAACTACTAAATTATATTGCGAAATCACATAATTTAAATTTCAAATAAAAAATTTCTTTCACATTATCAAATCCATATTAATAGCGGAAACTCTGAGTTCGCAAGACGTTTCGCATTCAATCGAACAAAGACATCATCTGATTTGAATCATAAAAGTTACTGTTTTTTAACTTTACGTTATTGTACTTAGATATGAAGAAAATTGCCATTGCAGAGGAATATCGCGCGTTTCGGCAGCTTTTTGTCGTATCCTTGCCGGCGCGTATCCATTATTCATTCGGACGCAAAAACTCGACGTGCTCGCGTTTTATGCTTTTTTTTCGCCCATTCGTTTCGTATTTGTTTTGGGTTAATCGTAAAGAGAGAAGGAGAGAGTCCGAGTTGGTTTGGGCTTTTGAAAATCACTTATTCAAATTCGGTACCGTCACTATTATGCTTTATATATAGGGACGGACTGTACTGACTCGTCCTCCGACCGTGTTTGATTGAAAACAGAGGCAAACGACGCACGAATATAAATCATGAAAAAGCTTTTTCGCGGGTATGCTTCTTTTGCAAGAGGCGGATTTTATTTCAGCTGAAAAGCGCGTGTGTAATAATATAGATATACTTAAATGGAAAACCCCACATAAATCAATCAGTACCTAAACAACGCGAAAAAATCATCGTGTCCCTCACACAAAGACCCATTATTTAGAAGACTCTTTTATTCGTAGATTCGTCAAATCGAAAATATATTCCGAACAATCGGAAAATTAAAAAAAAAAACGGCATTCAACGGATAAGTGATGAATGCTCCCGCAGTTAATTTATTCTACGAAACACATTACGATTTAACGATCGAAATTTATTTCTCTCCTTACTCGCGCAGAATACGGAATGAAGCTATTCGGGCTTGATCGCAGTCGATTGTATTCGACCTCTGTCTGCCTTTCGAACGCGAAAGCTCCTTAATCAAACAATCAAACGATGGCTGGAATAGCGCGTTGCTTTCGGAGCACTACTGTGTATCCTTTTCGTTCCCTCTGGATCGGCGCACTCTTATAAATTGATCACGTATCCTTATACAAACCCGAAGATACGCCATTACAACACACCGAAGAAAATTCGCGGACGTTCGTATACTTATATAAAAGTAGTGCCGAAGGAAGCGTTAACTTTCGAGAAACTAAGCAAGGAAGTTTGCCGGTTTCGGGAACTCGATTCTGTGGAGAAAATTTCTCGCATACACCTCGCTTTCGGTGTATTGTATGTACGAAAACTCCAGAAGTAAAATATGTAATATGTGCAAATGTTGAGCTCAACTGTTTAAGCGTTTATTTCCGTAATCGAATAGTCGTTTGAAAATTAATTATTATATTGAACGATATGTGTAAAAAATCGTGGGGAGTTTTCGAAGTCAAACGGAAAGTAAATACACGGAGCAGCATTTAGTTTAGGCAGAAGTAAGTCGATCGGAAAATTTAAATATCACCAAACGTCTCTGGAGCCTGGAAAGTAATCCTCTTCCGGGAAAGTTTCCCACGGGAGAATTTGAATGAGAACTTTTACGGAATGAAATATCGGAGGATGTCGAATCTTTGTGGTAAAAAAGATCGTGAAAAATGTTCGTCATATTCGAAGTCAGTATAAAAGATCAGATTTTTTTATTTCGACATGTCTCTGGGTTCACAAATTAAATGGCGTATATAAATTTAAAATAAGTTAAAGGTATTATAAATTTGTATAATTTTTAGTTGAACACTAGAATTTCCATAACAATAGTTTGAGTGCTGGTTATAACTAAAATTATTGTCGCCGGATATAAGATAAAAATCTTGGATATTAATCTATGGAACCCACGTTTATTTTTTTTGTTTTCGTTACAATGATGGATTCAGAATCAGATCGAATATTTTCAAATGTAAATATTAAATTTTTTTATTGTAATACAACAAAAAATGTATATTTTTGAACACAGAAATATAATAGAATAGAATCGTGTCGGGAAATATTCATCGAAAGGATTTTATCTTAAAATAAAATGTCAACGCAGCTTGGCAAGGATCTTGTCGAAATATTTTGTAAGCTTCTTACAAATCAGACTATACATCAGTATTAACATTAATCTGACAATAAGGTGATTCTTTATGGATTAAATAATGCGATTCATCTATCTCGTATACATCCGAACAAAATTTTCGAAATGACTCCACATTGACGTGGGTGTTTTTAATAATACCTGGAAATATATAAGCGAATTTTCAATATTTTCATATTATTAGCACGTTTGCTTCAGATGTAAAACAAAAAAAAAACGCATAAAACGTAAACCTTTTGTCTTCTTTACTTTTTTCAATATTAAAATCGCTCTCAACTCTTTATGGATCATAAAAAATATATCGTTTTATCAGAGTCGGATCGCGCCTTTCCTACAGGTAAGCGGTCATAAAAAGCACAGAATAGTATAAATTTATTTATACTTTTACATCAAATAATAATATTCAACGCACTCAAACGCGCTATAATAGAAATATACTTTTTTTTAAACTTCCTGCTTCCATCTTCGGCCACCCCAGATCTATGACCGTAATCGATTATAGCCGTGGTCCGGAACGGAGACCTTTATGAGTTATTCGTTTATAATGGGGCTGACACCATGGCGGCCAAAAAGATGACACAAACTGACGCGTCACCTTTTCTTTTGCACTCGACTGTCTCTAATTCGTTGTCGTGGAAGGGTTGAACGATGACCCAATGCTTGAAACCAGTTTTCGGTTTAATTTTATCTTGTTTTTCGTACAGCGACAGGTTCGTATCTCAGCAAAGAATATTCTATAATAAATTGATAATTTGACCACTCGTAAGCTGATTTTTTGTGTATGCCCACAGCCAACAGGAAAAATGTGAGGCTTAGTTTTGTTTTTATCAAATTAAACATTAGGCATGCTTCGCTCATTAACAAGTATCGTCCTAATGTATTTTTAATGTCGCATATATGTGTGTGTGTGGTTTGAGTTACTATTTCGAAGAAAAACAGAAGCAATATAATAATAATTGTGATGGTTAACCGAGATAAGAATAAATGTTCGTGTTTTTTGTAAAGATGGTTAATGATGGAAATTTTTTGATTGAATATTACCAGTGATTGTCAACAGTGTGACAAATGAGTTTTTCTCTTAAGACGTGGCTGTTTCGTTCGAAAATCGATGTTAATTTGTCATGCTTGAGATTTTCTCTTGAAAAATTATTTATCTCGGAGACGATTTATTAAAGTAGCATCCACACTTTATAACGAATCTCTCGAGAGGCTTATGAAAACGACAAATGTATTCGAAAAGCCTCCTTCTGTCTTATATCTTACGGGCCACGGTTTCGTCTTGTCGCTCTGATAAAAAAAATCAACAAAGTGACACAGGTTTTATTAATAGTTATTCTATAATATCTCGCCGAGAACATTTCTGACCATTACGGAAAAATAATAAAAAACTATTTATTTTACTTATAAATAGTTTTTTTTTCAATATGGTTAATAAATACTCTGTAAATTTATGTGTCATCAAAATTTAATTTTGAAATAATTTGTCATGATATTGTCGAGGTGAGAATTTTTATATTTATTTGAAAATTTATCAAGAAAAGCTTCGATTATTTACATGTCCAATAATATTTCCAACCGTGTGAAATTCACGTAAGCAATTATTTTAAATCGTGTAAGAACAAAATGAAAAACGTGAAAAAATTTATTATCACTCGGTGGTCAGGTTTCTTCTCGAAATAGCTACAGAAGTCAAACAGTAAGTAATATATTGTACATAAGTATACTCGACATACTCCACCCCTTTACTGTGTATTTTCCCATGATACAAAATAAATTTCACAAAAATAAAAAGCACTATATGTAGTACCAAAATATCAAAAACTACTTTTACGAATTCATTTTTTATAATATTAATTTAATACGAAAAAATATTGATTTAATTTAATTACAAAAAAAATAATAATTAGTTAATGCCTTCAACTTTTCATAGTGAAAAAAGTTCAGAGATAAGGGCATCAGTCTACTGTCACAAAACGTTTGTAAATTACTACGAAAGTTGCGTCTGTTAAATATAACGTATTATACATATGTGAATATGACTTATTATCGTCGGTGGTATTTTTGAACCTTCAGTTGGCGCCAAAACGAACGTCGGAGACAAACGACTTAGCAAACAAGCAGAAGGGAATTTCACCGGTGACTAATTGAGCGTGTTGAGTTATTACGGACCACCGGACGCTTCGAATTATGGAACTTTCTCGGGGTGAAATTAGTTGAAAAATAACAAATTTTATTCAAAATTGAAAAACATATATAAATTCACTAATATATCGTCAAAGATTCTGATATTAATTATTATATAAATATTAATCGACTCGTGAAAAAATCAGTTTGAAACAATTTTACAATGATGGAAAGTGAAAAGCAAGAATTTGAACTAGCAATTTTCTTTGTATATAATAGTTTCGATCAACATAATATTATCAAATAATAGTAAAAATCTTCCGTTTTTTATAACCCGTAATATATTATATTGATGACCGCAATAAATAAATATTGTTATACCGTTTGCGCGGATCGTTGGACGTACGAGCGTATACACATTATTATCTGTTTCGATGATGCTGTATTCTAGCGAAGGGGTGGCCAAGAAAGTTCGACCCTCTTACGACGTTATCGCACTCTATTAAGGTTATAAACTTGATTAATGGACAGATAAAAAACAAAAGGAGGCCTTTTTCAATAAGAGAAAGCAGAATCGGATGGTACCTACCGATACGCCGAATATTTATATTTTACAGAGAAATTTCCAACATAAAATATTTACGTTAAAATATATATTTAAATTGTATATTTTTCATTGCTTCGATTCGATTCAGCATTGATAATTGTCGAAGGCAATTATCAATGCTGGCGATTGTATTATCAATCAAGGATGTCCCGTTTTATATGGGAGACAACTGTCGAACTTCGTATCCCTTATCTTCTCGAAAAGTTTCCGAGTCCCCATCAATTAGTCCCAATCAGCGGTTGTTACACGCGTCATTACATTGTTTGTCGTTCAATTAAAATTCGAGCTTTTGTTACATTTATTTTTGACAACGGCAACTTACAAAAGCGGCTCTCATTAATTAATCCCGATTCTGTATAAGGACAGCGAACATCCTTCGAAGAAACTCGTAATATTCGACGAAGCGAAAAACATTTACGTTACGTATTATGTCATCGAAATCAATATATCTTGATCGGTTGTTTAAAACGATAATATTTCAGTTAAATTTTTCGAAAAATACCATATGCAATATTTGACTCATTAAAATCTTTATTTTAATTAAAAAAAATGTATAATATAAGATCTTAAATGTCGTTCTTTACAAAAAAAAAAAATATGAAACCCAATTGTTGTATAATACAACTAAATTACATTTTATAAATGGTTGATTTTAATATCGAATGATCATTAGGATTTAGAAATTTACGAGACGAAAAATCGAACACTGAAGTATAAGGATGAATGAATGCGTTGTCTGAAATGTTCGCCGTATCATCAGACGATTATCTTCAGACATGAGAAAAGAGCTGAAGACGAGAGAGCCAAACAGGCCGGAGTATCGAGAAAACTATAAAAATGCCATTTATCATCTTTCCGATTGAACGAATATTTTATGTCGCATAAAAATTGCCATAAAACCTACTTAGCCTTTAAATTACGATCGGGACGTTGCAAACACTAAAGATGCGAAGTGCTCGGACGGGGTGAAGGCAGATATTTTATTTTTTATACAAAGAACTGGGAAAATGTTTCCACATGACGGAATACCGTAAGCCTTATGCTGAAATATGGCCCACTTTAATGCCGAATTTATGTTTTATCGATCGCCCGATAAATGATTTTAATTGTATGCGCGTTTCGCGGTACTAAAAATGGACAGTTGAGATTTGAAATTCCCATGCCAGCGTATTCACGTGAAATTATGAATATTTTAAGGTGAGTGTTTATTGTGTGTTCTGGAGAAATATGTGAATTTTTAATAGAGTCGTATTCCTGTTGAAATGTTAAATATATAATGATACGTGAGCGTACGCACAATACACACGTGTGCGACATTCTTATTCCCGAAGGAGAGCGCGCACTTAAAAAAAAGCACACGGCAAAAATAGCATTAGCATATTTATGAGCTGGGAGTGTACACATGTTGCTTTGTCGAAAGATTAAATTGTTAATATTGAGAAACAATATGTGTGCATATTCTTGTGCTTCTACATAAATTTAGATAATAACCAACTTACATCGTTTAGAAAAGTAGTTGATAATAATGCAAATTGAAGGGAATATAAAGAGAGTCTTCAATTTGGATATAATGTTTTTTTTTTTTTTAATTATTGCTAACATCATTTGCATATCCAATCTATAAAATATCCAATGCAGGGCAATTACAGGAGTTTCTGAAACCGTCAGAAGTTCTGACATTTTTCATTTTCGCTTTTGCCCACACACAAATTGATTCTCAAAAAGTTTGTACTTTGAAAACCATCACATAATATATGATCTTACTTTCTTATAATAATTAATAATTATCTTCGATTGAACATCATACAATCATAAAATATCGGATTAAAAATATTAAAACTTCCATACACAGTTCAACTATAATATAATAACTTGCCGTTTAGAAATATGAAAGTTTACAGGTCATTATATTATATAAGTATTATATATACAGTTCATCAACACGCGTAGAATATTTACAAAGTCAAGAAGCCTAAACAATTTTGTAATAACAATAAGTTTGTATGTTTATGTGTACACGCATAAATGAAACAATATTTAATAACACAGTAAGTCTGCGCTGAAACCGCGAACAAAGTTTAACGCTTCGAAAGTTACTGCGTCGGCTAAGGATGAGACGAGGGCAGATCCTATCAAATTATTTTGTTACAAAAATATATACATACTTAAGTAGAGTTTAATTAAAGTAAGCCTCGCGATATTTTAATTAATTATACGCTTAATTCAATTTATCGGCTACGAAAATTACAATTTTCACTGCGGGGAACGACTTAATAACCATACGTATGCATAAACATAATCAATAACACTCTGATTACAGATGCTATAATTTCGACTACCAAAATGTAATTTTATCGATTAAACAGTAAATTATTTTAAGCATGTTCAATGAAGTTTATTTCCGTGAATTATTTTTGTTTATATATAAATATAAGATTTTTTTTGGATTTAGAACTTTGGTCAACTTGAAAAGTTTTTTTTTTATTTTTCTAAAAACTTTTTTCAACAAAACAACCTTTGAGTGTATTATTGAAGTGTTAACATAATTTAATTCCGATCTAGAAAAATAATAATATTGAAAAGGCTATTTACATATTATAATTCCGTTTTATATTAATATAATAATTTCAGCTAGTAAATTAAGATCCATTTATTTGCAGTTTATATAAAAAAAAAAATTCTCTGAATTTTGGGCAAATCAACGCATTATATATTTAGATTATCCTGAAAATATTTCATTCAAAACACAAAATAAAAAAATTTCTTTAGTGTAATATTTTATTGTTGTAAAAGCACACTAAGCTATGAGAAAACTTTTTCTCGTAATTGCCAGCAGATAGTTTTTGTTAGACTAGCTTAATCGGGACACGTAGGCAATGAAAAACTTTTTTCTGAATAAAAATTGATCGGAAGCGTTCCTGAAACTCGTAAACGACACTTTTCTTATTTGAGAAAATCTAACCTGTGCGCTCAATTTAAACCGATATTTTTTTAAATATATTATACAATCTATTACAACTATTGAAATTACTCATCTTTTTGATATCAAAATCTTGTTTGGATAAAATTCAATTAAAACCATTATTTTTATCTATGTATTAGATCATAGATATTTTATCTATGTATCAATAAACTTTAAATACGAATTTTTTCAACCTCGGAGTTGAAAAAAGTCAATCGTTTAAACATTCTATGTATGTTCGAATATTGAACGTTACGTCGTATATTTTACGCTGCGAGATGGGGTCCGCAACCATGTGTTACAAAAAGTCTAAGTTGTTGAAATTATCAGAGTTAGGAATTGGCCAAGTTGCGGAAAATTTCACGGTAGTGTTACACCCTGGGGGTGTTTTTGTCTCGCAGTGGTCGGTTCGTCGACGTGAATACCGATGCGATGGTAAAAAGCCATTACCGAGTTTGGAACCAATATGAGCCCGTTGCACATGCGGTGCATTACAACAACCTTTTTACGATGCAGACGAAAAATATACGAAAAAATGTTCGTGTCGAAAAATATCAAAATTCTTAAATTCAACCCGTATTTCAGCGAGTCGTTGTGGTGTTTTTTTATAATATAATACGTAATATGCGAAATTTTGTTTTTTAGACGCTCATTTTTTATTTAATAGAACACGGGCAATTTGGAGTGATGTGTGCCAAATGAAGCCTTTAAAAAATCAGTATGACGTCGAACTCTAATGTGACACGACAAGCCCGCCGAGCTTTCCCAAATCATTTCACGCGAGACTTGATCCATCGATCTTTCTCAACCACCACATATGTCATGTGAGTCTTTCTAAACCTACATATTAATTTTTTTGAGTATACACTGTTCAAGCTTTGCCTTTAGTAATTCGATACATACTTGTTTTTAGATATTTTTTTTATTAATTAATGTGATTTTTAAATTCGTAATATTGTATTAAAATTTAATGTATTATATATGTTCCCTGGTTGAAGCAACCAAGGTCATATATATATTTTAAATCATAATCGATAAACGTCGAAAAGGATATGTGCATGAGGGCGTGTGATTGGTTTTATGCTTAAACTTTTTCTCAGAGATATTGAACGTATTATTTAAGATATATTTAAGAACAAAAAAAAGGATTTAAAATTTTCATTCCATAATAATAAAACCAAGTAAAATAATAAAATTTATCAAAATTTTCAATGCAATCAAATGAACATCAACCATCTTATGATTAAAACTATTCTCTACTAGTATATAGGCCCGATGTTAATAACATCGGGATGTGTATGTGTTTATTTTAAAGTCGATGTCCGTACCTGATTTGAATATTTAATATTTAATTAATAAAATCAAAATTGTTCATTTGTTATTTGTTTGTGACATGTAGGCAAAGCCAGTAGTTAGTAGGTAATAATAAGCATCATTGTTCACGACAGTGAACATGTATTATTTATGGATTTACATGTAAATACATAATACATGTAACACATAATAAATCCATAAATAATACATGTTCACTGTCGTGAACAATCATATTATAGACGCTAAGATAAGACGATAAGATTATAGCCATTATTATAATGACCATAAAGACTGAATTCGGAGCTCGCGTTATAGCTATTCTCGTGTAGCGATTATAGCCGTTATATTTGAACGGCATACAGGCTAAATTGGAACGATATACAAACAAACACAGA
>JAOXNN020000001.1:413832-442071 GCA_028571205.2 Hydropsyche betteni
TATAATAACGGCTATAATCTTTGTAATTTTTATTTTATTACGTAATAGTATGGTTATAAATTCACAGCCGATGTTATTAACATCGGGCCTATGCATTATCCTCTATATACAACAAACGAGCATCGACTTTTCGCAACGGAACGGTTATAAAATATTTTTGCACGGATTTAATTTTTTTATATATAATTACGTAATTCACAGCCGATGTTACTAACATCGGGCCTATATACTAATAAATAATAAAGTGCAGTAAACCTCCTTATAACGTCCCCCTTTATATCATTCAAACGCATTCAAATTCAAATTTTTTTGAATTTTTCCAAATGCATTCAAAACAAGCAATCAACACGTAAAAATGTCAAAAAAAAATTCAAATTGAAAAAACCTTAATCTCTCTAACGTGGAATCTATCTTGACGTTATAGGGGGGTTCAGTATAATCTTATAAAAATTTGAACACTATGTCAAATTAAAGGTCTAGAACTAAAAAAAAAAGTTTTATTATTTTGAATGATAAGACTGAGAAGTTACTTTATGTAAGGCGGACGCCATTTTCATATGGATAAACGACAACGGGAAATGCAAGAAGAAAAATAATGTTTTCATTCTACATTGAATCGAAATCGAAATACAATCCAATTTCAAGGAAACAATCACGACCGGATATTAAAATGAAATCTTTATATAAATACAAAACTATATTTTCAATTGTAAACGAAATAAAATACATTTTATCACACTTATTTTTTTATAATTAAAAAAAAATCAAATGTATGAAATATATGCGCAATACGCAGTATAATTACGGTGTCCGCAAACACCCGCAAAAAGTGCTTCTAACGTAACATGTCCAGTGTTAATTGAACACATTTTCATGTATATGTGCGCCCATTTTCTTGCGCTGTAATAAAGGATACTCATTTTGTCCGAAGTGGTCCCAAAAAACGACGGTCCAGGATTCTTCGTATATTCGTGTAATCCCACTCGGTCGGCGTGAGATCGCTCCACTGCTAGCAGATGTCTTCGATACGAGCTTTCCCAATTTCTTTCGGTGTACATTTTATCTAGCAAAAACTTGCAGCTTCCAAGGAAGAGCATTATGGCGGACGATAAAACCCCTTTTATCCTTCCGATTTTCAAGACAAACCGCCCATTTCTTTAGAAACTCGAAGGCTTTCGGAACATTCTGGATTCTGATATTTTTTCTGTTTGTCCTTTACCTGAACTACCGCTTTCTTCGCGCAATCGGAAACAATTTATTTATACGGAAATTTGTCCGAATCTGAAATGAAATACGGCCGATTCGGATACATCTGGCAAGATGAATAAAAAAATGATTGAATTCGAATAAACGGTGTCTAATAAGTGCGGTTGTTAGAATTCGGATTCGAATCCCGGGGAAAAATTCAGTTTCGAAATTTACAAATAATTTATGTAATACTGGGATTCTGATGTAACAAAACAAAAAAAAATCTGAAAAAATATTGAATTCAGAAACATGCTATATAGTAAATGTAGAGATTTCAAGTTATTCGTACAATTTGTACGAGTTATTCGAAATGCAATCCCAGAATTCTGAATGAAGTTTTATGCCAAAATAATTGTAACTATCCTAAGATTCTCCAAATAGAATTTTAACCAGAAAACCAAGATAACCTTGAGTCTAATATGATCATGCCAAATATTCGAAGATCAAATCTTTTCCTGTACTTCCTGTTCACAATCCCATACGAAACGCAACCACGGTAGGTCAACTGTGAAAATCGCAAATGATTAAAATTGAGAGTAAAATTCCAGAGATACAGGCGTAAACACACAGGATTATATGGGCCAAATATTAATCAGACGCAGTCAAAAGCCTAGTCGTCGGGGAATTCTGTTTCGGGGTAGCGAGAGCAGCCGCAAATTGTCCCCGCAAAGGGCGCAACAGGAATTTCATTTGCCGACCGACAACCAGGTCCTTGCGAGCTCATACCATCCCACTCGTATACACGCCTACATTACCCAGTACATATTGCGTATGCGGTGTTGAAATTCGCGCAATGGCCAAATGAGATTTAGAACGCAGCCTCGAGAGCTTCGCGGTCCTTCTCCCAATCATACGTCCACGATTTCCCTCTTTTATTCACTTAAAGAATGGGTAAAGCTATAGTTGCGCTATATGTTGAATTTAGGTTGGCGCCCTGTATACAAATCGTGTAGATTTTACAATTATTATAAAATAATTGTATTTATTTTTGATCCGGATGAATAAGATACATTTAGGAAATGTCATGCATTCATTAATAAATACGTTCAGACTTTTATCTGAAACATGCAGTATCAAATAAATGCGTTTAATTTTATCGACTGAGAAATACAGCATTTGCCCAATCATCAATAAACGTTACAATATTTCAAAATAGTATACTAAATCCATTCGATTCGACAGCTACAATTTGTATACAGGGCGCCCAACTTAAATTTAACATATAGCACAACTTCAGCTACGCCAAAAAACGTTACCCATGATAAAAAATAAAATCATCCGACAATTTGCGAATCTCGCACACCATAAAAGCCGAAACTGATCCGACTTTCGAGACAATGCGCTCAAGTCGAACGAGCAGAATCTCTCGCAGCACCTGCCGCTCGGTGTTATGCTTAGTTCATACCATTTTCCTCTATATACGTACATCCGAAGCATGGATGTAATATAATATAAAGTGAGCAACTCGTACTTTAGCCGAGGTGCGATCTCGGTCGTAAATCATAATAGACGCTCACGGAGAGAATTCACAACTCGGCGTCGGTTCTGTTCCGGCGTCTGTCGGCTAATCGCTCCCAAACAAGAGTAATGAACATCGAGATACAACACGATACCGTTTTTATTGCAAAAGTGCACTGGCAGGCCAAAGCACCTGGCTGAACCGACACAACCCGAGTGCTCCACTTTGCCAATTTTTCAGTTGTTGCTCTCGGTCACGACGCGTTCGGAAACATTCGGGGCGATACTGGGATCGGTTTCGGTTTTTAATTGAAAATATTAATTAACTGCTATGGATATTTATTGGCAATAAGTCGTGGCGCGGAACGGACGATAGCGTATCGGCGTATCCCCTCGAGCGACTGGTCAAGTCTGCAGTTCGTGAAGGCAGATCATGACTGAACGTCCGGAAAAATTCACACTGGAAAGACGAGGAAGTGCTATCACGATTTAGCCCTCGCATTATATATTGCGCTTCCATGTATCGACGTAGCATTGGAAAAAGCGTCAAAGTCAAATGAATACATATAAAAAAAACATCGTTCTTTACGATCTTATTGATGCTGGAAAAACGTGTTAATTTTCTACATCTGTGCAAGATTTAAATTAATATCAAATTAAAAACGGTGATATAATAACCTTATTAATTTTTTGGGTCATGACCATCGTCGTGTATTTTCGAATGCGTGTTGTAGCACATGGTGATTTTTCCCGTTTTGAATTTATTATTCCGCGTAAAGGAACATAAGATTGAATTTATGATTGGAGTGCCAACAGACGAAAGTGACATTTATGTTCTGAAACTGCCAAATTCGGGTCCTTTTCAGCCTTTGTATGCGGGTGTCCCAAGCGCTTTGTGTGTGTTTTCGTAGCGATGCGTTTGGAACACAAAGGCATAACAAAGAGAAAATGTAAATAAACAACACCCTTCCGAATTGTCAATTTTAGCAGCCCATGAAAAGTATATTTTTCCTAAATTCACACCTGAAAAAATTTTAAAAACAAATCTAACGATATAGATACACGAAAATAAATCTTATATAAAAACGGACACATTTTTGACTTTGAAAATGAGTTTCGATAAAATTCAAAGAGATATTTCAAACTATTCCGAAGTATTTTCTTATCAAATAAAATTTCAAATTAACAAAACATTAAATTTGATTAATTCAAATAGATATGAAACGACATGTATCTTTTACGATTTATAATAAATGGGAATGGTCCAGATTCAACAGTGAGGGCGGACCAAGTCGGGATTCCTTGCTAATTGCGGTGAACCCTGACCGGACCGTTTGCAACATTACTATTGTTCAACATCTGCTCACCCAACATTGTAACAGGGATGGGATGCAACATAAAACTGCTGAAACACCTGAAATATATAAAAAAAAATACATTTTTCTGATTCCAAACATATTTACGAATGGAAAAATTCTCAATTGATAGATAGTTCAAAACAACATATTCAAAATTAATTTTTAATTTATTATATCTATTCAGTTAATATAAAATTCGAAAAAGATAAGTTAAACGAAACCACTAATCAATTAATATGTAACATATGTAATGTTTATGTTAGATAACATCAACGGCTATTTTGGTCTCACGTTGATCCATTTTCAAAGACTTGACCTCTAAATTAGTGATTGGCTTCTAATTCACCAGAGTCTATAGTGTGTCTTTGAGTCGATATTGCGTGGCAAAGGTCGGCAGCCCTTAGGGGGTTATCTGGATGCCCCATCTCACGATTCCAACATCAGTTTCCCATAAGCCCCTGTCCCCGCCCAGAAACCCGGCTAAATGCCACGAGCGTACACATATCGCCCATAATATCTGTATCGAACACGGGTGAATAAAAAATGAAATGAAAAACAAACGTGTAACGTTGTCGCATACTAATGAACCAAGATCGGGAAAACGAACGAAAACGCAACTTTGTAAGTGGAAAATAGTTGCTATTGGATCGAGTTATGTGTTAATTTCAAAATCAATATACTGTGCTAAGACAACAGGCGGACGCCAATGTGCCGCTCGAAAACTAACAGTTTGTGATTTCAAATAAATTTCGCAACCACTCGATAGATGGATTAAATTTCAAGCTGACAGATCGCATTCGCGTATGTATCTCGTGATGGTGGCGTGATTACGAACCACGGGATTAAGGAAAATTAAGGAATTGTCAAATGTCTATTGAAGTGACAGCCATCTAACTGGTGTACATGTTACCTCATTTCGCGCAAATTTGACATTTGAGGTTATACATTACTGATGGATGTGAATAAAATCTGTCACTTCAATAGACATTTGACGTTTCTTTAATTTTCCTTAATCACGTGGTTCGTAACCACGCCATCATCACGAGATACATACGCGAATGCGATCTGTCAGTTTGACATTTAATCCATCTATCGAGCGGTCGCGATACTTATTTGAAATCACAAACTGTTGGTTTTCGAGCGGCACATTGGCGTCCGCCCGTTGTCTTAACACCCAATTTACAAACGAATTCAAAAAAATAATAAACAGTTTACTGCGAAATTATCCGAATGTAAACGTCATCCGAATTCGAAAAACAATCAATTAAAAAAGTCAATATGACGATACACTTTTTTACATAAAAAATTGTAAATCATCCGTTTCATCAGTGAATGAAACGCGTTAAAAATCAAACGTGTCGCCGACGGTGCGTGAAATAACGCCGCACATGGCTTTATCCTTAATTGACGACCATAAATCTCGGTACGGTGGTGGGTTAACCTGACGAGGGGACGCGACAAACTACCTACCTGCGTATTTGTTTTGCCGAATTCCAATTAAAAATGGGGCCATGCTGCATTGCCTCCGAATGCGATAACCGTTGGCCCCGTGTGCGACCAACCATTAACACCCGTCGACCAAACCTAATGGCTGTTAATGATGTTTATGTGCTTTTCATTTCGTATGCACATTTTCCTGGGGTCGAGCCCGTAAAGCCTTTTCGTCGATGTTTTTTTTTTTTTTTTGAACAATTGACACTTCGAATATGGATTTTTTTTGCTTCAATGTCGTATTGAATAATTGGAATATGGCATTCCAAAATTTTGGAATTAAAATTGAAAATTTCATAATTCATTATATAAGAATTTTGAAATTTGATAATGATCTATGTATAAATGGATTTTTGTATATTAGACGTCTTTTCATTTCAACACCGTTCGACCGATCACTATGAATATTGACATGTATATGTATTTTGTTGTTGAGAAGGATTTTTAACATTAAAACAAAAAAAAATCAATCCGAAGATCTGTCGTTTGTTGAATTTAGTTACCTTCAATTACGCAATTCATTGAATCATATTAAGCTGTTATATAATAATACTGGCAGGACAACGTCTGTCGGGTTTAGCTAGTATTTAATATTTTTTAATAAAATTATATTTGAAAGAATGTAAAAAATATTTTTTAATTATTAATTAACATCTCTTTTTCGATTTTTATCTATCAGTATTCAAATATTATTATGACGATCAATATGTTAAAAATAAATTAATAATATTTCAATTACGATGAAATAAAATAAATTTGAATTGTATACTTTTGTCATTGAAAAATTCTATCCGTGTAATTATAAAAAAATACTTTAACCCAAAGTATTCGAGATTCTGAGATTGAAAAAAAAAATAATTACATTTTCTTCATTTCGATATGAAAAAATTAATTAAATTATCTTAAATATATACTGGTGTAATTTTGAATATTTGAATATTTCATTTAAGTTGAAAAAAGAAGAGTCGTTACGTGGAATAATATAAATACAGGTTGGGAAATGCGCGCAAAACGGGGGCGTCCGAAAAAGTCTGCCTCGGCCGTTAGCCTGACCAATAATAGTAACTCAGTGGTTTTTAATTTCGATATTAACAGGTAACTTGTCCGATACGACAATAATCGTAAACAACGACTTAACGAAGCGGGGCCGTGGCCGTTAACCGCTACGCTTCAATCTGAACCGATTTCTAATAAAAATAAACCGACAATAAATGGTTGTCTCTCTCGCTCGGACGTGCAGCTCTTTCGCTCTTTCGTTTTTACGTTTTCTCTTCTCTTTTTTTTTGTTTTTAATTAAGTTGTAACCTTCCTTCCGTGCCCCGCGGATATAAAGATGATCTCGACTCGTAAACATCGCGAGCGGCACTCGCATAAAACCTTAAAGCCTTTTTTTATTTTTAATTAAAATTTTGAACTTCGAGCTCTTAAATTCTTAATCAATTAAACATATCTTCGTGATTTTCTGGTTAAAACAATTCACAATCGCTTATAAATCTCATATTTGCATAAAACTCATTAATTTCTCAGAACCGAAATAATTAGCATTTTATAAAGTTTAATCTGGTGTTTAATGAATATTGCGTTCGAAATAATTTACAGGAATTAAATAAGAAGTTAGCAGATGCATTCTTGAAATACTCCTTGATAATATTCGAAGAGAAGGAATTTGTTCGAAAAGAAAAGCGATAGAAACGCCAATACCCGAAAAACCGACAAAAATATTATATTGAAATACCGCGAATTCGTGTCTACTGTAATATTATACGTGTATAATGGGTATATCGGCTGCGCGAAGAATTTATCAATTTTGTTAAATGCTATATTGCGAAAAATTCTATGAAAATATTGTATCAAAGTGAAATTGTAAATCTTCCACGGTCATCTCGGGAACGGACATGGTTCGTATAACTCCGAATATTATTTTAATCCAATCTGCTGTGTTAACGCATGAGATGTCAAAGGAAGGTTTCTTCTACCCAAAAGGAAAAGTCAATTTGCTTACGTTAGCATTCTATAATGTATCTTGGAAAATTTCAATAGAATATTGGATTTTATCCATAGCCGAGTTGTCGATTCTGAAAATTTCCATAACAATAACTTTTATTTATTGCATTAAAAAAATAATATATTTTTGATAAACTAATTTTGAACTAGAACCATGATTTCGATTTACACAATTAAAAAAAATAAAATCAATACATAATCCATCAAAATCAATAACGAAACATTTTATACAAAATTATTAATATTAAATCACAAATAATTTTAGAGACATCTATGCATTGTCTGCGACACTATTACAAAGTTCGCCTTTTCAGTAACTGAATTTTCGTCGAATTTTCCCGATATTCGGATGAAACCTTCTTTTTAAATGATACTATACCAACAAAGGTCTGTTAAATAATTAACGATAGAGTCTGATGGTATTAACCGCAGCAACGGTCCGCCGGATGTATTCAGGCTCTAATGCCGGAGAACGGAACCGATCTGAATTTCAGGGGGTCTTTCACATATTCCGCCCAGGGGGTTAACTTAAACGTCCCGCGTACCCAAATGGAAACATCAATTATTTATTTGTTTTGCCATTACATCGGCAGCTCCCTTTGAATGAGAGAAGAAGTTAGATAAACGTAATCGGGAAAATTGGTGGAAATCTATGCGGAGTCGTGACAGATTGATTCGCATGTGAAATATTTCAGTTAAATTGGATTGATAAATTTTTATTTAGTTGTGTATGATAGTGTTCTAAAGTAAAAATAAAGTTTTCTGATATTATAAGTTGCGAATAGATTTATTTCTAATCACGTAAGGAGTTCTTGTATTTCACGAATATTTTACTCAATATTCGGTATTAACGTCGTCATCCAATTAGTGGATAAGCAAGCTTAGTGACTCGGAGGTAAGCGAGCGAAAAAAGCCGAATAATTGGATTAAGGTTTTACAAAGTGACTATGTTAAATTGACAGATTTTAAGCTGGATAAAAGTTCGATCCTAGCAAATAAATATCACACGAATACGTATAACACACTAATTCAATTTCCAGATACAACCCGACTAGACGCAACTCAATTAAATCTTTTTAACGTTCATGGCAAACCCTATTATTCTATTTTCCCTGCCCGAATCATCCGTCGACGTTCATGAAATATATCAAAAAAATTAATATTCAATCCGATCCATCTACAGAACGGATCCAAAGAGCGCTCCATTTAAAATCCGACTCGCGCCGAAAAGCGAAAAGGCATCATCACCGCCGACGTCATCATGATTGACGAGCAGCAAATGGAGCATGATAATTTTCAGTATGGCCGTCGGGTTGTCTTTCGACCAATCGGATATCAGATCGGCCCCCTTGCAACGGGTTGCATTGTTTTTGCGCTTTGTCCCAACCGCTCGAGAGCCTCAACCCCGCCCGCTGCAGCTGGATGCACATGCAACGCACGCAGCATTCAACCTATATATGTATTTTTCTTTCAATTCTGGCGTGTGTGTGTGCAAGGGACATTTTCTCGATTACATATCGCGTTACGGATTACGCACACGCGACTAATCAATCCGCCATTGGTCGAAATTTCCCCCGGTATTGTAAGGATTCCCCGGGTATCGGTTACCGGTAATCAAAGCTTTGAACATATTGTTGTAGGCGCGTGTATGATATTATAATAACATGAAAAGGATAAGTACACTTGAGCCTCGTATAACAAGGTTATGTGACGCCGCGAAAATTTCGTGTGATACAAATCCGCGTTATACGAGGTTTGAGGTTCGTGCAAAATTAGGGTTTTCCTTCTAAAAAATATCAATATTTGTTAACACTTTTCCATTGAGTAAACGATACAAAAAATATATATTTGATTATTTTGATAAAATATATTGTAGGTACATAAATAAAATTTCTTAATGCGACAGGCGTAATTTATGTATTATTAGTCCGCAAATTAGGATTCTTGACGAATTTATTAAAGTAGAGAGAGAGTAGAGGTTAGTTTTGAATTTTTACAAATCGTTTTCCCTCATATCGTCTAAATTTACACATACTAACAGTTGGAATGCCAAAAGGTGTTACTAAACAATGTGTAAACCTCAAACTCATTAAGATCTGTATTATATTTAAAAATGGATGTTTGTATTTTAGATGTCGTTTAGCTCCAACACCGTTCGACCGATCATTATGAAAATTGGTATGTACAAGAATTTTTTGTCGATAAAGTTTTTGTATCATTAAAACCATTTTGCAACTTGATCTGACGCTATTTTAAGATGAAAAGAAAATTTTAGTACAAGCGCCGCGCCGCGTATTGATTATGACAATACGCGGCCTGCTTTATGTTTTTGTTTTAACGAATTTAAACTAAAAAAATAATATGATTTAAAATTGAAGTCCCGAGAAACGCCGGGTAAAATCCACTTATATTATTGAAAATTGATAAATATAACTTCCAAACTACACGCGAAACTCGTTTAAAAAAATAATTTACGCATTTATAATACATTTTTATTCACATCAAAACACAAATTTGTCAATAAATAATTTATATACATAATTAAAGCATAACCTAATTCATTTTTAATCGCTTTTTTCTAGAATCGTAATATATAAAACGTGTTGTTCAAAAATAGGTCAAAATTCATTAATCGTGCTATATCGAAATCGTGTTATACGAAACTCGAGTGTATAAAAAAAATACGATGATTTACGATTCGTTGAATAAAAATCGATTAAGCTTTCTATAAAAGTTTGACGCCTCTCGGTATCGTCGTGTTCTCATACATCATGTGTGTGCGTGATCAATCATTATCGCTATTGTAATACGATTGTAATCTGTGATAGTTTGAATGAAAAACATGCATTTTTAATGGTGTGTGATGTAATTTGCCAACAGCGAAATCGCTGAAAAAAACCATTCGCGTGTACGTACGTGTTCGATCATTTATTCTCGTTTGGTCTGTATGCAAATGTTTATCTTGGGTTTATATATCGGTGTGTGTTTGTGCGATGAAATGTGAAAAAAAAATAGATGCAAACGATTGTTGTTCACTTTAATGTGCACAATCATATATTATTGGAATTGTCAAAAGAATAACAGTTGTAATATATCTTATCAACAATTTATTTGAACGTTCCATCAATTTTACAAACTTATCATTTTCTTTGAGAATAAAACATTTCACGTGGGATGAAAATGTGTAGCATGAGAAATATATTAATTTTTCCCTTTGACATGAAATAAAGTTCATTCTCGTATTTCATATACATATTAAAATGATACATTTATTAATACCGGAAAATTTTTAAGTGTCTGCATACACAAAAGCACTTGAAAAATTTTCAGTTGTTAGTCGGCTCGAATATTATTACGTACGTATATTATAGAAACATATGACAAATGTAAGAATTCACCCCGCAGCTATGCGGGGAACAATGCATCTTGTCTCTACATACCACCTTTATATAAAAATTATACGTATAATTTACACCCTCATACTTTTATCTGCCTGAAAAAAATTCTTTCGCACAAATATAATATGTTCTCGTGAAAGCTTCTACCGTCATTACATTCTAAAAAATTTTAAATTACTCGCATAAGTTATGACGAACGAAAATTCATCAAATATTTGATATGACTTGTTAAATAATATGTTCGTATTAAGATTAAATTTCATATGAGAAAGACAAAACTTATACTTTTCATACATACCTTTTTCAATATATATAGCCAATTTATATTTCTTGTCAATGGCAACACTCGAACCGATACAAATCGTTAATATTTTTTCATTTGATAAAATATAATAAATACCATTTAGTATTTCAAGCGATTTTTCATAACATGATACTCAACGGACTCATATTACATTTTCCAAGATCTGTCATGAAATCTTATCAAATATTTATTTATCAAAAATATTAAAAGCAAAGTTGCTGCTATTACGTTTTGTTTTAGCATATAAAGTTGAGTCTTTCACCATATTCGTCAGACGTCACCGTCGTCGTCGTGTACTCGAGTTGCATACATAAGTGGGGTTGCAACCACCCACCCACCCTTTTAATGCACTTGGCGCCCATGTGAGTAGAGCAAAAGAGAGACACACCCCTGGAGGCGAGTGTTAAGAGAGGACTTTGAAGCAGACGTCCTTCAGAAAATCCTGAAATCCCCACCAATGGCACAGTAGCTCGTTCGCATCTGGAAAATTATAAGGGCTGGTCGTATTCAGTACGTGGGCGATGTTTTATGTTAGTATGGTAGTTGTTAGTAGGTTGTATAGTAGGTTGTTCTTGAGACTGGAATTTTCGTGAAAAAATCAAATCTGGATCTTTTGAATTAAGAAAAATTATAATATTGACGGAGGTTTTTAAAATGTATTTCCTTGCATATTTAATAGTTTGAATCATAAAAATATTAAAAATTATATTAGTCAAAAAAATAGGCAAGCAATAAAATATTTATTAATATCAATGCAAATAAATTCGTCACGTACAGCCTATGAACGTGTCATCGCAAGACAAAGCTTTTCCGATATTCATCAAGAGTTCCGACACTTTTTGTTTATTTTTCACAGCGATTCTCGAAGAGTTTATATTTTAAAACCATTTGAAATTATTTATTTTAACTTTTTTGATTTTTGGCTTTTCCCAAAATTAAATTATGTAATAAAAACTGAAAAATTTTCTTTTTTTTTTATCTCTCACGTATAAATCGCTAAGGGTTGCATACAAAATAGTACCAATTCTATTAATCGAATTATCTCCGAAATAGTTATTCTTCCAAAAAAAAAATTATTGTAGAAAACTTTCTAACCTACAAAGTTGACTTTCAATATTTTTCTGCAAAAATGACAGTTCACAAGATATTTACGAAGAACCATTTTCAGTAATCTTTGAAAAAAAAATTTAACCAAAAAAAATTTCCTAACCTCTTATCAACATAGAAGTGTTGCTATTTCACTAAAAACCACAATATCAAACATCACACAAAAATTTAGTTTGACACTGATATTTTCATATACACGGCTTTATTCTTCATTCAAACGTTCTTTAAAAAACCCTCCAGAATTTTTCCCAAAAATGACAACATCATCAAAATCAAGGTATACATATACAGACACATTCTTTTTAAAATAAAATCTAAAAAAAATGTTTTTCACAAACAAACCCGCGATCAAACGTATCACATACGTATACGACAATAGACTCTCACACGTTCGGATGCGCCATTCCCGTTTTGTCCCGGATCCCCTCGACTGACGAGGATCCGTAAGTTGTCGCTCATACAAAGTGCATGAGTCGTGTCTCATAATAGTTTTTCGCTCCCGTCGCACTCATTTGAATGCAAACATGGCTAGACGCCGCCGACTCACTCCTCGAAGCGGGAAAAACTCTGCGACGCGGAAAAAATATGGCCGAACGCCGCAGACGGTGTGTGTGTGTGTGTGTGTGTGTGGGTGGGTGGGTGTGTGTGTGTGTGTAAAGGGTGGCGAGGTATAGGGTTGTCAGGTGGGAAGTTGTGGGAGGGTGTGTTGTTGGGTTTGGTTATGGAAAAATAGGGAGTTCGGTCGAAATTGGTGGGTGTTCTTTTCTTTTTGGATTTGGGATGTGAGAAAATTGAATGATAAAATAAAAAAAAAATTATTTTTGTATCGAAAAAGTAAAATGATTAAAAACTCAATGGGGGAGTTTTCCTTTTTGGGAAAAGTATGGTGAGCTTTTCCCTGTTGAGCTCGTATGATGTTTCTTTTCGTTTTTGAGTTCATTCAATGTTTGTACAAAAATTTAAATTGTATATGCATTCATTGCGTTTTTTATTTGTCGCATGAATGAAATATTTATTTCTAAATAAAATGAGACGAACTTATAAATTTCAAATTGTTATAAAATTTTCCACAATAGAAATCAAACGTTATATTGAAAATGAAAAAATCTCATGTCGAGTTCATTCGAATAGAATTATTGTAAGTTTAATTTATGTATGTAGAGTTGTTTTTTTTTTTTCGAAAACACTATTTATTCATCGCGAAAAAAGCCCGACTTTTGCATTACACATTTTTCAAAGATTTCACTTCATTTTTTTACAAAGCAAATTACAAAAAAAGTACCTTTTAATTTTACGCAAGTTTCAAGTGAAAAGTTAAGTCAGCTCTCACTTATTAAAAAGTTAACCAACTACTAAAGATTCCACACTCGAACAATTTTCCAAATTAGTAGAATTCATACCCACTTTTTTCCACCCTAACACATAAATACATCCTACATTATACACGAACTTCAATCGTATTTTCTCGAATTTCAAGAAACTAACAACACTTCCAAAACAATATTAAAAGAAAGTTATTCCCAAGTTTGTGCGGTCTGTTCGGATCATATTGTATTTCTGCGGTGTACAGCCTTTTTGAAATTAGTATCGCACCAGCTAGATATGCCTCTCAGGTTGAAGCCTCAGCATCCCTGTGGTCACGAAAACCCGCTTTGTGCTCCTTGTTTTGGACATGAACCCAGGACCACGAAAGTACTCAGAAATAATTGCAAGCCATGCAAATTACGACGGTTCTTTGCGAAAAAAAAAACCAACCTCGACGTCGTCTTTGTGAAATGAAGAGGTGGCGAAGTTTTTTTTCTTTCCTGCCCCTTTCGTTCATTTACTAGCGACATATAATACATCAAGATAGATTTTCATTAGAAAAACTCCTATCAAATAATTTTTCATTATACAAATTTTGATAAAAGTACATACACTTTCACACACATACACAGATCTCGTACATTTTATATTTTAAGAAAATCTTTAGAATACAAAAGGTTGAAATTTTAAAGTGAGATATTACTTCGGTTCAAAAAGCGTCTCTTGGATACTTTGCATGGGCTGAAAAAAGAAAATCAAGCATATCGCACACATTTCTCCTTTGCGAAAGACCTCGCGGTTTGAACACGTGCAAAAGGACTCACCTCGACAAGGAAATGGATTTTCACATCCTGAAGACGTCCGCGATTATCCTTCATGACCCCGTTGCGGAAATAATGAATAAGGAAATGAGCAAACCGTGCCAAAAATACGCTTTTGGGAAGAAAAAACTCCCCGGTGCGACCATCAAATAGAGAAATGAGCGTCATCAGTGAAACTTATAGTCTACAATTTTTGCCTTTTACTGTGTCGGAAAATCTCTCTTGTGTCCAGAAAAAAACATCGCAAAAACGTAAACATAACCACTTTTGACACGAGCAGCTTTATTGGTCAAAGAGAATATGTAGATAATGGAGGAGAATATTAGTGAAACAATTTTTTATACAATATATTTGACATCTAATTCATATAAGAAATATTGCATATGATTATCGATAATTATCTTATAATCGGTTTTTTGTTATTACGAATATCAAAACTAAATTTTGTATGTATAAAATAAATCTGAAAATCTATGCAGCAAATCTTTAAACTGAAACGATAAATCTTTTTTTGATGTATGCAGTTATTTCATTTATTTATTTTTTTCTAAGTGAGATAAAACTCGTAACCAATGAGTTGTATACAGGTGACATTTCCAATTGCATCGTAAAATTTTGCACGGAACATTTGCGGTGTTCTATGCCCCCGAGCAAAATATTTTCGTGGCATTCTTGATTCCAGAATTGAATTTATGGTATTGTTCTGTGATTTTATTTTCCATGCAGAAAATGAAAACTATTTTATCTACTCATATGTATTTGTATTAACTATATACTATTTAAAAAAAACACCATTTTCTATCAAGTAAATACACAAAATTCTGTCTGAGAAAACGCATAATCATATTATGTATTTTTTTTTAATATAAATTCGTATGTCACTTAATAATTCTTATCAAGAATTACTCACGAGATGAATCGAAAATTTCATCAGCGATATTCAGTTTGAATCAAATCCAAATTCTTACGTTCCTGCATATACGAATTCGGATGGCATAAATTTAAAACAAATGGCCCATATATATTCACGGATTTACATAAGTCATATAATATTTTTTCCTGTTTCCTGCAGCCGTCCCCTTCGATATTACGATGTGGATGATTTGTCTTCTGAAACAGTCCGTTTTGACATATCACATTCTTTTTGTGCAACCTCTATTTACGTTGCCACCTAAAAGCGACAGCTTTTTCACACCTTTGTCAAATGTCTTTGTGATTTAGTTTGGAATTTTTAAAGAAATTATTATTATTTTATTTAACTTGTACTATTCATGGTTTTAGCATAAATTACGGATCCCTAAAAACGAATTTTTGTTAACGAGACGCCCATTTATACAAGTTTCCGCTTGGTTAATTTAATTCATTGCGTAAAACGGAAAACAAATCATTGCTTTCGATCCGTAACAGTGTTTAAAAATAAAATTTTGGTTTCGTATAAGTACGTTATTTTTAAATGTAAAGTTTGACTACAATCGATGTTATTATAGTATAAATTCCACTTGGCGAAAATTTTAATAAATATATACAGTAACTAAAAAAGCAACTCGAATAATTTAAATAAGGTTTGGCTTTTCTTCATTAGAAGTAGTTGTTTTTATGAAATATTCATAACAAAGTTTTGCATAATCTCTTGTATTAAAAACTTATTATTTATTTTAGTTAAATAACTATTTTTGTGACCCAGGTATTACATTTTCTAGTACCATCATTTACAATATTATGAAATAGAAAATTTAACGAATGAACATTGAAAAGAATTATCCTACTTCTAAATATTTTTTGTTTGATTCGAAGCACTGAAATAAAACTAAAAATGTCTTCGAAAACTTGGTTAGTCTAATTAATGAGACGTTTCCAAATAATGATGATGTCTCACTTAAACAGTACAAGAACGTATTTATATTCCTCTGACGCAGACTATTCTCAGTTTTGTCTCAAGTTAAAAATCGATGTGTGTACATATATATTCTCTTTTTCCGAAACTGACAGGGTGTTAGCATTAATTGAAAAAAAAGTACCGTTTTCGATTACTTCGGCACAATAAATCATTCGCGGATAGATTTATGAATTTAAATTCATTGAAAACAAACATTGGCCGTATATCAATCTATTTCGGATAAATATTTGATTGGACCCCTCTGCGGGAGGGCTAGAGGCCTCCGCATGAATAATTAATTATCCCTTGACAAATGGTTCGACAACAGGATACAAGCTTATTAATAGAATATATTTTTATTCTGTTCGTTATCATGTCTGAGTTCCGATTTTAAATTATTTTCGTTCGTATGTGTGAGTAGACGTTCGCCAACAGTAAGCGAATGCATTTATCAAAAATATAAATGGTTGTTACTGATACGTTTTACATATGGGTAATTAGTGAAGTCGGAAAGAAAGTATAAAAACATTTTGAATTATTACCAAACATGAATTATATTCTTGTAAATTATATTCTACTTGATTCCTTTTATGGTGATTCATGTTTCTTCATTTTGGTGAAAAACTAATAAACATTTACATACATCCACATTTTTTACATACATTAAGAAATTCGTTATACTATAATATTATACATACATACTTAGCATCACTCAAATACAAGCACATAAGCCAAACGAAAAGTTTAATTAAATATCAATTATAAAAAAAAATAATAAAATGATTAATTAAATACAAATATAAGTATTATAAATACCCTTAAGAGATGAAAAATTTTTCTATCATTTTTATGGTTATATAGCAGTTGTGTTCTTGTGTTCTACTGTCATGTGCTTAATTATCGTGTGTTCATTTGTCTAGTTACCCATTTATATAAAAAAATATGCTCCAAAAATAGAGTATTAGGAGAGCTGTCAAAACGTTTGGCATTAGTAAATAAATTTTGATACTTTGTTTTCCTGTCAGATTTCAGATTTTTTCTTTCGTAAAATCAATATGAGCAAAAGAAAAGCCCCCGCGAATGATGGTAATCACAATAAAGATTTCTGTGATTTTCTCATGGAACTTGCAGATTATGAGAAAAACGTGAATCGAAATGTTCACAAGTATAACGTTTACCGCAAAGCTGCTGGTGTTCTCGCTGTATTACCGAAGCGAATTGAGTCTGGAGATGAAGCTAAAAAACTTAAGGGTATTGGTGAAAAAATCGCTAAAAAAATTGACGAATTTTTGCAAACAGGAAAACTAAGAAAATTGGAGAATATTCACAACGATGATACTTCAACTGCAATATCAACGTTGACCAGAGTAACTGGAATTGGTCCCGCAAAAGCCAAAGAACTCGTAGATCAAGGGATCAAAACAATCGATGATCTTCATTCTAATAAATCCAAGTTAACACATCATCAGTTAATTGGATTACAGTAATTATGTTTTCTTTTTTTACACTATAGATATTGAAAATACTATTATATCTTCGAACAAACAAATAGTTGTTTGCCTAATCAAGTTATATTATCATTTAATTTTATTTCAGATATTTTGATGACTTCGAAAAACCTATTCCAAGATCTGAAATTGAGGAAATCGAGTCGAAACTTAAAACCATCATTAACGATTTGGACTCAGAATACAATGTGACTATATGCGGCAGTTATAGGTATTTTTAAGTATAATCCAAACCATCAAATGTCGAAAAATGTTTAGTATCATTTGCAAATTGGCTAACGTGATTTATAGAAGAGGGAAATCTACTAGTGGAGATATTGATGTCCTCATTACTCATCCTTCATATACGAGTGTATCAACTTTATCAAAATCAGAAAAGGGCGCTTTTTTGAAAAAAGTAGTCGAAGCTCTCCAAACTGAAAAGATTGTTATTGATACAATATCTCTTGGTGACTTCAAGTTTATGGTATAAATTTGATGTTTTTAATGTTTATAAAAATATATTTATTCAAATATGTGCTATTTTGATATAATAAATTGATAGGGTGTGTGTAAACTATCTAATGATTCATCTGCTCGAAGATTGGATATCAGATGTACTCCATATGATCAATACCATTGTGCAACATTATATTTTACTGGAAGTGATGTTTTCAACAAAACAATGAGAGCTCATGCTATTGAAAAAGGTTTTACATTAAACGAATATTGTCTGCGTCCTCTCGGATCAACTGGTATATTTGACTGATAATTTTATTAACTCTTGTCTACTTTTTCACTAATTTTCTAATCACAATTTGAATTGTGATTGATTATACACATCTTTTATGTAAGCCGAAAAACTTGTTATGATTTATTTTTTAATTCTTTTTAGGTCTTCCAGGCGAACCATTACCAGTTTCTTCGGAAGAAGATATTTTCGATTATATTGATTATCCTTTCAAAAAACCTAATGAAAGGAATGCATAAAACATAAATAATAACAATGCATTAGCATTAGAAAATTCCAGAAATTTATAACTTCAAAGATTTATAAAATATTATTCCAATGTAAAATACAAACTTATATCACCGATAAATTACACCAATCTCTGAAATGAAATAGAATGTGGATCGTTGATATTTTTTTAATAACTATCTACAAGCTTAAAGGGTTAAAGAGGGAAAAGGATAAATCGGACATATCCTGATAATAGATAATAAAAAAACCAAATGAATTTGTATAAAATGTAAAACAATTAAATTATTTACAAAAAACTTTTTCGTGTTTTATTTAACGAGTAAAAATAAAATGTGTATGTATATTTGGGTAAATTGATAATACTCAAAATATTATCACGACTTTACCCTTGTTTGTGTACCTTGAATAAATAAAGTTGGCCATCCTGCACCGTCATACGTATTTCAGAAGTGTCAGTTTCAGTTTGATAAAAGTTGTGTGAACATTGATATTTTCAGCCGGTCTGTGTATTTGTAATAGCACTTGAAAATGTCGTTAGCCTTAAAAGTAATAAACCCTACTCTACTGAAATCCCATCAAGGCACTGTCTTCTTTTTTCATGGTTCAGGTAAATATAGGTTAACTAAATAACAATATTTACTATTTTCTAGTCACTTTTATTTTAATCAAGATTCTAAGTAACTGATGTTTTTTAAGATAAAGAATTCCATATAAAAGAATACTGCTGAAATATTATATTTAATTTTACAATCACTAATATTAACTTATTTTATTATTAAGCGATAAAGATAATTATTTATTTCAGGTTCCACAGGAGATGAAATCGAACGAGATGTTACATTTTTATTTGGAAAAAAATTTGCGTTTCCCCATTTAAAAGTAGTTTTTCCTACAGCTCCTTTACAACCATACACACCCATTGGTAAAGATTATAGTAATGTGTGGTTTGATCGAATCGCCGTTCACCCAGTTGCGTCTGAAGCGGTAGAATCGATAGAAAAAATCGGCCACCAAATCAAAGAATTGATTTTGGCAGAAAACAATCTAGGAATTCCAAATAACAAAATTATCGTTGGTCAGTAAATAAATAAAACAATTTAAAATTGCTTACAAATAGAGATAAGCAATTAAATCAAACTTGAATCATATCATATAATTTTTTTCTTATTAAGATATTACATAATGCTGATGTACATGAATTTACATGTTTTTCAAATTGATAAGAATGTTTTTTTTTGTTTTGATATAGGTGGTTTTTCTATGGGAGGTGCTATGGCTTTATATACTGCCTTAAAGTGGAACACTTCTTTAGCTGGAGTTTTTGCAATTTCATCATTTCTAAATAATAACTCTTTCGTTTATGATCATCTGAAAAATATCGATCATAGTGAAGGAACAGGTATTATTTTTTTCTATCTATACTATTATAAAATTTCTAATAAAATCTTCATGGTTAATAGTCAAATAAAAAAAACCACTTGATACAAATAAAATTACTCATTTCATATTGTCATAAAAACTTTGGGTTAACTACTGTTAAATTTTAGTACCTGAATTACTTCAGTTTCATGGAGATGAAGATGATTTAGTAGATTTAAAATCTGGCAGAAATACCTTTGACAAATTAACAACATTAAATGTCAAAGGAAACTTTATTACCAACCCTAACATTGGACATACGATTTGCAAAGAACAACTTTCGACAATTTATAATTGGATTGAAGAAAAAATTCCATATGAAGATAATTGATGAATTAAAAACACAAAAATTACTGTAATCAAAATTTATTATAACTATTTTCAATATAAAATATTAAATGATAATTTAACAAGATTAAATGCGTTTAACCATTGAAGAGAGTAACCATTTTTCCAAATCAGCTTTAATCGTAGGTTGGGTCACAATAAAATTTGTCAACGCTTTTAAATAATCTCTATTAAAGGAACCTTCAGTACACTGTATTTTCCGAAGAGTGGCGAGTAATAATGTCCAGCTTTCAATAATATCGGGTCGAACCCTTATCACTTTTTGAGCATACCTTTTGCTAGAAATTTCATCACCGAGTAATAATTCTGATATACACGCTAATTTCAAATATTCTATGTTATCCATGTTACTTTTCAAACACAAATATTTTTTGACACTCAAACTCGTTAGAGAAGTATCACCAAATGCTAGTTTGGACATTATTTTCCATGAATTTTCAATGTTAGGGTGAAAATGAATACATTGACCCAATTTTTTCCTCGCAAATTGAGCATCGAAAAACGTTAAAAAATAATAAGATTGAAGTACTAAAAATCTCTGTAATGAGTTATAATATACATTGAATTCGTCGACTGGATTTTCTAGCAATGTTTTACGAAATCTATCATTCAAACTGTACATGATGAAATTTGCTATCTTTGCATCTTTAATTAATATGCTTAATGCAAAATGTGCCAACAATGCGTCAATTTGAGAGTCACCTTTGCATAATTCTATGATTTGCAAAGATAAATATCTCGCGGTTTCAAAATCTTTTGATTTATAAGCTATGTTTGCAAGAGCTAAAAATATAAATACTTTATCATCGTTGTTCGTTTCTAGATGTTCAAGTATTTCACTATATATGCGATAAGATTCTTCGTATTCTTCTTTTTTGTAACAGGATAATGCTAAAGTGTACGCCAATTTAGAACCAACGTTTGGAATCAAATTTAGAATTTCGATAACATATTCAAATTTCTCTAAATGCATATAATTTCTAGCAAGGTTCAAGAGAATGGATTCTCTATGTTTTTCATTTGCAAAATTGTACGATTTGGAAAACGCCTCAATCGCCTTATCGAAATGTCCCATATTTTCAAGTAGAATGCCGTATACGTTCCAACTGCAGGCGCATTTATTTTCGAAATCATTATAACGCAGCATCAAATCAGTCGCTGCCGGCACTGCATACATATTTTTGATTGAATATAGCAAATTTGACGAGTCTGTATCGTCTGCACTCAACAAACTCTCAGATACACAATAAGAATATCCTAAACTACTTTCTCTGTTGAATCCGAGTTGAGAAGCGTGTCTGAATAAGTCCATAGCCTCGTGATGTCCTACGCATTCTGCTATCAAAGCCTGTCCGATCCAGCTTTGAATAAACGCAGGGTTTCCTTCTTGCGCCTTTTTAAAAGATTGATTCGCTAATTTTTGTTCGCCGATAATAAGATAGAACACTCCTAAATTACTCCACAAAGTAGAGTTGATAGGATCTAATTTTAAGGCTTTTATAAAGGCATGTTGTGCGAGACTTTGTTTATTAATGGCTTTGTATACACAGATAACGCCTAGAAGATTCCAATGCTGCCATCTTCTTTTTTCAATGCTTATACAT
Organism: Hydropsyche betteni; assembly: GCA_028571205.2. Taxonomy (NCBI): domain Eukaryota; kingdom Metazoa; phylum Arthropoda; class Insecta; order Trichoptera; family Hydropsychidae; genus Hydropsyche; species Hydropsyche betteni. Next base: position 436,043 of record JAOXNN020000001.1, read on the forward strand.
TTTTCGATAGCCGTATACGCTTTTTCGATATGCGTAACGTTCTTAGAGAAATTGTAATAATCCAAATACATAGACGCTAATTCGTGATATAAATGCGGATCTGGTACTTGGGTGAAATTTATTATTTTGCACATACATGAAATTTCCAAATTGAACAACTCTTCGTTTTCATACTTCTGCAATTTCCCGATTCCACTCGGTGAAAAATTATTAAAGTACAACCAGTTATATTTCGATGGAAGTTTTAAAATTATCGAAATGGCATTCGATAACAATTTCCAAAGGCACGTTAATTTAGTTTGATTCACAATCAACGGCGATACTAAATCGATAGCCTCTTGAGCGTTATCCCTGCACGATCCGTATAGATTTTGTGAATATTTTTCATTAGCGAGGGCGATTTTGACTTCGGCTAAACCTTTCAAAGCCGGAATATAAGAGCCATCGCAGATAGTTTTATACGTGTCCAAAGCATCGTTGAGAAATCCCAAAAGACATTGAATCGTGCCTATTTGCATTTGACAATATTTTCTCAACGGATCTAACTCTACTGTCTTATTATAACATTTCATCGCAGATGTGTAAGAACCGCGGTAATAATAAGCATCGGCTAAAGCCTCCCACGCATCCACGTCGGTTGGTTCCAGTCTTATGTACGTACGTAGATTTGCTACAGCATTGTCCCAATGTTCTATAGAAATGTAATGAAGGCCGAGTTGCATCCATGCCCAATGTAATTGATAACTGTTTGTTTCCATGAAAGTTTTCGTCAGTGATTTTAACAGTTTTTCGTTCGATATCCAATCTTTTAAAGTCATGTATATATCGCTTAAACTTTTTCCAGCCCGCGTACATTCTGGGTTTAATTCAAATGATTTTAGATAACATTTTTTCGCCTTTTCTTGATTTTTTTCTTGCGATACGTAAAAATCTCCAAGATATAAAAATACTTTGAAATCATGACTATTTTTTTTGGCAGAATGTAAAAGATAATTGAAAGAATTAGAATATTTTTTTTGCTTGAAGTAAATTATTCCGATTTGTAACTGGTTAAAGTGATTATCTTCATCGTCTAAGAGCATTTTCAAAGCCTTTTCGGTTTTATCAGTTTTGCAAAGTAATTTGGCGTATAGTGATTTGTATTCGCAACTATTCGTCAAATATGCAAGACAATTTTCAGCTTCGTTAAATTTTTGCAAATATAACAAAGCGTGAAATAAAGCTTTATTTTCTGCTTCTCCCAAATGCTTTTTTTCTAAATCTTTACACAATTTCAAAGCATCAAAACACTTTTCAGACTTGCGCTGTGAAGCTTTTGCTATCAAGAGAAGCTTTTTGACACAAAGATCAATATTTTTACTGGGATTTTTAATGTATAACTCAATAGAATTTTCAGCTTCCAAAAATCGGCCTAAATAAATGCAACACATAGCGTGAAAAATAGGAACCTCAACTCGCATTTTAGGCTTTATGATGCTCATAACATTGATATACGCATTTGTTATTTTTCCATTCATAATATTTATGGCAACTTCTGCTAATTGTGCAATTTCAGAAGAAACATTTTCTTCTCTCGTCTTTGTTATCAAATACTCTGCTTCGTTTAAATCAATAGAAATTTTGATGTCATGTACTAAACAATTTATGAGTACTCCACAAAACCACTCTTTTAATACCAACGATGTATTTTGTATTTCCCAAAATTTATTCAGTGCACTCTCATGTCCTTCAATGTTGAGAATACAATCGAGATATTTTTTCAAAATATCGCCATCTGGTTTTTCAATTGCACCCATAATTTTATTATACAGCACGAGTGATTTAACTCCATAAATATTTTTCGAAGTTCTCAATATTCCCATAATGAGAGATATCAACTTGTCTTTTTTGATAGCATCAGTTTCCCCGTCTAATAAATTATTAAAAATACCATCCCTCGCGTCAGCATCGTCAATTCTCAAAGCTACTTCATAAAAACTTTTAAAAATGGACAGTTCGTTAACGCCCGGGAAAGAACTGATTTTATAATAGACCTCGAGTGAAGCTTTCAAAGACTCGGCAGAACCTTCGTTCTCGTAAGCCTTGGCCAGTCCCTGATACGCCAGGGGATTGTTTGCTTTTAGCGAGATGGCTTTTTTGAAAGCGGCGAAGCCTCTTTCGTCGCCCCGCAGGGCCATTCCCAGCAAGACTAGGGCCATGTAATTTTTAGGGTCTGATCTTAAAACCTCCTTACATTTCGTTATGGCAACGTCGAAGTCGTTTTCATCGACGGCTTTTCTCGCTTCTTTCAGCAGGATTTTGGCTTCGGCCATGTTTAGCCTGAAAATTTGACTTTTTCTCAATACCGGTTTTTGAATTTTTGTAAATAATGTAATACATACCGAAAGCAGTTGAAAACTGCCTATTTGATGAATTTTCGAACTTTTAGAAAGGCAGGATAACACGACCGGTGAAAAATATCACAGATGTCATACGTCAACGATCACATGGTGGCCAATTGCACAATTTATGTTTTTACGATTTTATCAAAAATATAAATTGTTTTCTAATTTGCAATTGATTCCCGCGCCTAAGCGCACATGATTTAAGTGTAAATGATCCAAGTGCACATGATCCAAATGCACGTGACCCAAGCGCACATGATCCAAGCGTACATGACACAAGCGCACATGATCCAAGTGCTTATATTTTCGAAATTTTCAAATTAAAGTGGAAAAAGAAGATGAAAGGACTAAAATATGTTTTTTGTATTGAAATAATTTTATATTATACGTTATAGTATACGTACATAGTATTTTTTAAGTAGGTACTAAAGAATTATTTCTTGTTAACAGATTTTTCAAGAAAAGTGATTTTCACTGTAATATAATTATTATCATTTTGATAAAAACATTTATGTATAGGTACACTCGAAGTCAGTTTTATAGATCTGATCATCGGTAGCGAATATACTGCAAATGATTTCGTTTTTTTATTATTTTTATATGAATAGTTTCATCAAAATGATATTACAGTAGAAATTACTTAACGTGGAAAATCGGTTAACACGAAAAAGTGCGTTGCACTAAAATTCTGATACGATAATTCTATTACGAAAATCCTGATGCGAAAAATCCATTACAAAAATTCCAAGAGGAAAATTCCGATGCTATGGTAAACGAAAATTCTGATACAACAATATACGAAAATTACGCTCATTTGTTTCTTTTTTTAAGTAGAAAAAATTCCGATGCGAAAATTCGGATGCAAAATTTCAGACGCTATAATAAACAAAAATTCCGACGTTATATCAAACGAAAATTATGTTCATTTGTGTTTTTTTTTTTTTTATTATTTTCAAATCAATAATCTTTTCAAATTCGAATCCAATCAATCTTTTTTTTACGTTCACACCCAAACGTCATCTTTCAAAAAATTCCCACCAAAAAAAAAAAAACGAAAAAACCCTAAAAAAACAACCAAAACCCACCCGGCGAACACCAGTCGACCTCGGCCGCAAAAGAGAGCGCGCAGTTGGCCACAGTGCTCCGCTTTACATAAATCATACAACAAAGCGCGTCGCCGCTGCGTCCCCGCGACTATATTTACGCCGTCGTCGATCGTCCCGTTCGCGCGAACGTCGCCATTCCGGCCCGCGCCCGTCCCGCGATGCGTCGCTTCTGCGGCTCGGTGCAGCTGCACCGTTGCGCAGTGTTCAGGAACTGTACAGTGCCGCGCGTGGAATGAAGCTGCTGGAGAGCAGCCGCTTCGAGGCGCTGAACAGCGCGCTCAGCATAGGCACCGGGGACTGCGCCATCTCGGGCCGCATCGAGAGCTACAGCTGCAAGTTGGCCGGCGCGGACAAGGCGCAGTACAAGAGGCTCGCGACGAGGGGCAGCCCCCATGACTTGCAGGCGCTGTCCCCCTCCGCGCTCTCCGCCGCCTCGCTGTCGCTCGCGTCCGTTTCCACGTCGCCGGCCACCAGGGCGGCTCATGCTGCGCTCTATAGGTATATCCTTCGGTCGTTCGACGCGGTGAAATGAAGGGTTCCGCTAAGGGTGAACGCTATACTGCCGGTCTGTGTTGTAACTTTTCTTAGGGATCGGTTGACCGAGTTGGTATGCTGCAGCACCACCTGGTGGGAGCTGTAACATAGTGGATCATGAAAATGAATTCTCCACAAAAAAATACATATACATGCCAATTTTCACGGTGATAGGTTGAACGGTGCAAGAGTTGATATGTTGCTGCACCACTTGGTGGGAGCTGTAACATAGTCGAAGATGAAATTGAATTCTTCACTAAAAAATACATATATATATATGCCAATTTTCACGGTGATGGGTTGAACGGTGCAAGAGTTGATATGCTGCTGCACCATTTGGTGAGAGCTGCAACATAGTGGATGACGAAAATGAATTCACAAAAAAATACATATATATGCCAATTTTCATTGTGATAGGTTGATCGGTGCAAGATTTGATATGCTGCTGCACCACTTGGTGGGAGCTGCAACAAAATGGATGACGAAAACGAATTTTCCACGAAAAATATATTTACATGCCAATTTCATAGTGATCGGTCGAACAGTAATAGGGCACAAATATATATATGTCACAGTTCAAGTGTTCACTTTTGTTTGTTTACACCCATACTAGTTTGGGTATACCCAAACTATCGATGAATGACAAACCGATGAGTGAATTTCAACCGTCAAATTTTACCTACATATAATTGCGTCTAAACTAAAAACAGACGTCATAAGTATCATGGTTGGATTAGCGTTTTAGCTTGAATTGTGAAAACGTGTTCAAAACAAACTCGATGTTCAAACTCACATGACTGGTAGACACTACGCGTATTTCTCGATCATTAGTTGACATGCCAGTTTCCTCCTTATTGATATTTAGAATGAGAGCGTTATCTGAGTACAAACAACTTAAATTTTCTTACCACTGACAATTGGACAAGAGCGTTTAGAAGGTAAATAAACAGACTAGTTTGTTCATGCACAAAGTGGACACTCAAACTGTAACATATATACAAACATCCATTTTTATAAGTTTAGATTATGTACCTAGTCATCAACATCGACCCGATGTATGTCCAATGTAGGAAAAGATCTCCCCATCAAATATAAAGGTCTATATACCTTATCCAAAAACCTACCTCATACCCATAAGGCGCATGTAACATAAGAAACGGTCCGCACATGCCAACGGAGGAGGCTCTCAGATCTACGGTACGCATGTGTATATACTGGACTTTGTGGTCGCTGACTCCATTGAGCTAATCGCAATGACCACCCGCAGGGCAAGCGAGATGTACCTAGTAGTTTTTTGCAAATTATAGATCTAGTGGAGGAAAGGTAAAAACGTCTGGGCAACGATAATGGGTAAATTTTGTTTGTTCAAATGCGAAAACTTTTTGTGGGGTTTTTTGTTTTTTGTTTGAAGAAATTGCAGGTTATCAAAAAAAAGGTAGAAACATCTAGATGATGCAAATAGAAGTTGACAGAAGATACGTTTTAATCAAATGTGAAAACTTGTGTAGTTGCGCAATTTTTTATTTTATAAAAAAGGTATGAAATTATAAAGATTTGCTCAGAACTGCAGTGCTATTTATTGTTCGACCCATTATGCCAGTATTTTTTTCACAAAATTCAGTATTTTTTTAACTTTAGCATCAATTGTTTTACTACTTATTTTAATATTATTTTTATAGCTCATTATATACACTGTTCCATTATATAAATAAGTTAAAGAATTATACAAGTCTAAATCATTATTTATTTCTACTTCTGTGCCGGGTTAGGCATGACGAGGCCGACTCGTCATTCCGGCTCAACGGGTTCAATCCCGCATACTTAAATAACAAAACTTAAATACACCATGAGTCTGAAGAAATACTAAATTTTTTTACCCCAAACATAAAACAATCAATTTTGCATACTAAGCATTTTCTTATTAAACAATTTCCGATGTACATTCTTTGTATTACACTCAATATAAACATTCATAGCCGGAGTCTTTCGGGAGACGAGGAGGGAA
>JAOXNN020000001.1:452958-492084 GCA_028571205.2 Hydropsyche betteni
TCGACGTTACAAACGAGAATTTAGGGAAATTAATAAGTTAAAAATTTACTTTTTTTTTTTTTAAAATATTTTTACGTGTTAATTGCTTGTTTCAAATAAATTTGAAACAAATTAAAAAAAATGAATTTAAATGCATTTGAAAAAAATTACGTTATAGGAGGACGCCGCAAACGTTATAGGGGGTTTTACTTTATTGTAACTGACGTAATCATCAACAAAATTTAATTTGAAAAAATAATGAAAGTAGCGACATATTTTATTGCAAATTTCTAATTTAAGTATCTTAGTAATTCTTATTTTGAAATTTAAGGAAAATACGATATAAAGCGTACAGTTAAGTCTTCAAAAATATATATTTCTTTGATGTTATTAGTAATTCTTTGAAGGAAAAATTATAAAACTTTCGGACGTACTATACAATGTTTTATATGGGTGGGGGCAAATTTTTTATTTTTTTCTTCATATTTTTCATATCAGCGCGAATGTGGTTTTACTCAAATTATCAGTCACTGACATCATACTAATTTTTCCCATTGAATATTAAAATTATGTGGTTCATCGATTAAACAAAGGGAAAAATCATATTTTAAACTTATTCCAATAATCATTTGAAAATTTTCAACCGACGTTATTTATTCATTGATTGGATTGTTTAATATAATTTCCATTGATATTAATTTTGCATCTCAAATATCTCAATTACGATTGAAATTTATGACGAAGTATACTTAATTAAAAAATATTGTACTTAAAATCGTTTCTTGAAAATCCTCAATCTGTAATCATCTAATGTCTTTATTTTTTACTATACGTACGTTAATACATTCGTATCACGTTTGAGCTTTGCATAAATCGTGCTGTGAAGTCTTACGCATATTCTTCGAGTTCGTTTGTGTCACACGCACTGACTTCACTTTTTGTGGTTTTTACGTTTAAAATTATTTCCGAATGTGTATTTTTAACGTGTGAAAAACACACAAACTACTCTATTACCAAATCGGACGAATTTGTAGCTACTGTGCAACTTCATATTGATCACAAGATTTTATCATTTGTTTTGTAAATACATATAATTAATCGTTGTTGCGTGCGAAAAGTAATTTTTGTTTAAAAAAACCTGCAATTCACATGATTGTTTTGATTTTTTTTCTTTAAAAAAAAATATTACCTATATTAATTTAAAAGAATTATACCTTGATAAAAAATCGTTATTTAGTAACATATTTTATAATTTTACATACATTTTAATATATCCATCAAAAAATATTTTGATAATTTCCACTAATTTTCTAGTTCGAATCCAGTTAGAAAATTGAATAACTGTATATATGTCACAGTTCAAGTGTTCACTTTTGTTTATTTATACCCATACTAGTTTGAGTATACCCAAACTATCGATTTTAGTTTGAATGTCAACTATCAAATTTCACCTACATATAATTTCATCTAAACTAAAAACAGACGTCATAAATATCATGCTTGGGTTAGGTTGAGCTAGCGTTTTAGCTTGAGTTGTGAAAAGTTGAGTTGTTGTATTTCTCGATCATTAGTTTAGATATCAATTTAGATATTTAGCACAAGAGCGTTATCTGAGTGTAAACAATTTAGATTTTCATACCACACTAACAATTGAACTAAAGCGTTCAGAAGGTGAATAAACAGACTGGTTTGTTTGTGCACAAACGAAGTTGACACTCAAACTGTAACATATACAAATATCTTTCCTAATTCATAATATTTATCATTAAAATATATTTTTTTATTTTTACAGCAATTGCCGAAGATGATACTGTTGGACCGATATTTGTCAAAGAGCCCCCAAACCGAATCGACTTTTCTAATACTACTGGCGCCGTTGTTGAATGCCGTGCACGAGGATCTCCAGCACCCGATATTATTTGGATTAGATCTGATGGAACCGCAGTTGGAGATGTTCCTGGATTACGACAGGTATCACATTATTCATGATTTCATTATACAATATTTCACATTTTTTGTTGTCCTTGCTAATGATTTTGTTGTTTTTTAGGTTCTTCCCAATGGAAATTTAGTATTTCCACCTTTCCGAGCTGAAGATTACCGTCAAGAAGTTCATGCACAGGTATACATATGCCTTGCCCGCAACTCTGTTGGATCTATTCATTCTAAGGATGTCAATGTGAGAGCTGGTAAGATATATTTCTTTTTTCGTATAAATAAGTTATAGAGTTTGAATCATAAAATAAACCATATATCAATTAATGATTTACTATTTAAAAATCATATTTCTTGTGTTAAAATATAATAAATACTGTCCGTAAATCAAATATGAAAATATAAATCATATATGGTATATTTTATGAATAATTAATGTTTATAAATTATTTATTTTATTTGGTTTAAGAGCAAATCCGTTATATAAATTTTAGTGTTTGCAGATTATTATTCAATTAAATTAATTTCCATCAAAGTGCTTCAAAATGAAATTTTATTTATGAAAATTAAATTTGCAAAAAATTGTTTTAATGTAAATTTATCACAACTGAAATATGTCTGTAAAATTTACATACTATTCATCCTATTACAAATTTTTACATGTTAATTTTAAAACAGTTAATTGTTATTTAAAAATTGAATCGTTAAATTGTGCTCCTTTTTAATTATTTTACTTTTATCAACATACTATCAGAAATTTGCTCTTAAACAATAAAAAAGCAAATTTATCATGAAAAAAAAAATCACTTTCAAAATACATTATAATTCAATGTTTGTATTTTCAAAATTTTCTTATTCGAATTTGCTTTTTTGAATTACTTAATTTTTATAACACTAAATACTTTGACTATAAATTGGAATGACAATTTTATTGTAATTTTCAGAAGTATTGTATTATAATATTTATTGCAGTTTTTCAAAATGCTTTTGCATTTATAGAAATTTATAAATCCTATAAAAATTTAATATTTTTATCTCAACTTTGTACTTCTTTCATTTTAAGCTGGTCATTTCAATTTACTATGTGATTTAATTATAATTAATAATTTTTTTGATTATGCGTTATTAAAAACCAATGGAGCTGCTGAATAATAATCACCATTCTTTTTGTTTATTATCACATGATAAATTTTCAGGAATAATGTGTATACTTTCAAAATAATTTAAGTTTTAAACATATTTCATTTTTGTACTTTGACAACCAGTGGTTTCCCAGCATTACGATACTGACGTCAACAAGGAGTATGCAATTACAGGAAATAGTGCAATTTTAAAATGTCAAGTACCATCATTTGTAGCTGATTTTGTAACTATATTATCATGGCATACTGATAAAAATGAAGACATCTATCCTGGCGAAAATTATGGTCTGAACTGTGATCTTTCGGCTGTTTTTAAAACTACACATCCTTTCTCACCATCTGCAAAAATCCAGAGTATCCGTACAATCCATTTAGCATAACTTTGCATTATTTTTATTAGTTGTCAAACAATTCTACGAAGCAGAAGTCAATAATGAATATGTCATTAGAGGAAATGCAGCCGTTTTAAAGTGTTCTATTCCTTCATTTGTTGCTGATTTTGTATCTGTGCAATCGTGGCAAGATGATTCCGGTAATACTTATTCAATTGAGAGTTCATCTTCCGCCGAAAACGGTACAACATCAAAATTGATCAACTTTGGTTATCCCACATTCCCACATCTGTAAACCATTTTCCATTTTACGTTCTCTAATATAATACTATTTCATCATTACATTAAAATACAGTGGTCAACCAGTATTATGAAGCAGAAGTTGTTTCTGAATATGTGATTCGAGGCAACACTGCTGTCCTCAAGTGCAATATACCGTCATTCGTAGCTGATTTTGTGAAAGTAGAAGCGTGGGTTGGATCAGAAGGATCAGAATTTATTGCATCCCAAGATTTTGGTAATTTAATCAAGGGATTTGTGTAAATTTCCTCGGCATTTTCCAAACTTTAACATGTATTTCCTTTTTCCTAACTTATTGAAAGTTATTTATGAATTTTTAATTATTTACTGTTATTATATTTATCTACAGTTGTCAATCAATTTTATGAAGCAGAAATTTTAACGGAATATGTTATAAAAGGAAACACAGCTGTTTTGAAGTGTTCAATACCTTCATTTGTAGCAGATTTCGTCAAAGTAGAATCGTGGGTTGATGATAGTAATAATGTATTGACATCAAATGATAATATTGGTAAAAATTGAAAAATTAAAATTATGTAATATGAATTTTCCCTATTTGTATTTCCTTTTCCAGATTCAGTGTCTAAAATTCCTATTACATCTACAGAAACATCTGTCATGTAAATTTTTCCTTATTTCAGTTGTTTCACAGTTTTTTGTAACTGAAGCAGAAAACGAATATGTCATTAAGGGAAATGCTGGTTTAATGAAATGTAAAATCCCGTCGTTTGTTGCCGATTTTGTTCTTGTCGATGCATGGATTTCAGATACAAATGAAGTTTTTACTAAAGATACTCATGTCGATTATGGTAAAATATTAATCAACATGATTTTGTCCTGTTTCCTTCTCCACCATTTCCACCTGATGAAAGGATTTCATATAATTGTTTATTACAATTTTGTATATTAGTAGTTAATACATTTATTCCATTTCTAATGGATACTGATATTCAATTAAATTTGTTTGAAATAGTGGTAGCTCAATCTTATGAAGCTGAGGCAGATAATGAATATGTAATCAAAGGTAATGCTGCTATAATGAAATGTGAGGTACCCAGTTTCGTTTCGGATTTCGTCGTTGTAGAAATGTGGACTGATTCTCAAGGTGGCACTTATTACCCTAATTCTAATAACGATGGTAATATTTGTCAATGTCTTGCAAATTGTACTATCTTATTGTGTGTTCCTAAACCTTTCTATTATAGGCTATTTTACCTTTCACCTATCAATCCACGTACTCAACTTTTATCTTTTTTTTTATTTAGCTGTGCATCAGTTTTATGAAGCTCGTGTCAATGACGAATTTGTTTTACGTGGAAATACAGCTTTACTCAAGTGTATAGTGCCCTCTTTTGTAGCAGATTTTGTACATATCGTTAGTTGGCAAACAGACGACGGCTCTGTATTCCCATCTAATATTACTGATTTTTCTACTGGTAATCAAATTTTACTGGTAATAGTTGTGTTTTTACACAACTCCAAATCCATATGCTCCATTACCTAAATGTACCTTGTCCTTAATGAATTTCAATATTAGTTGATAATATTCAGAATCTGTCTTTGTTGCTGTTTTTTTTTCGCAGTTTCATATAGTTTATTAGTTTTTGGCCTCACTATAATTCCTTTATATTATAGTTGTTCATCAAACATATGAACCAAGAGTGATCGATGAATATGTTCTGTGCGGAAACACTGCAATTGTTAAGTGTTTGATACCTTCGTTCGTTTCTGACTATGTTCACGTCATAGAATGGCTCATGGATGATGGTGAATCTTTTGTACCTTCAGTAACGTCTAAGAACGAATCTCACAATAGTGGTATTAAAATATCTAAAATTTTCAACTTTCGTTTAAGTTTCCATTCATCCTTATTCATTCCTATTACTTGTTTTCACAGCATTTAAAAGGAGTCTTTCACGCCAGAATGTATAATAGTTTTTTTCTTAATCAATCCGAAATATGTGTACATAGTTTTTTTTATTTTTTAAATTACAGCTGTTAATCAGTATTATGAGGCACAAGTTTACGATTTATTTGTAATAAAGGGAAATGCGGCTGTATTCAAATGCAATATTCCTTCATTCGTTTCTGACCATGTGGAAATAACATCTTGGCATGATACAGAAGGAGGAGAATACTCCTCTGTCTCAGACTATGGTATCCCTTATGTACAAAAATATTTTTCCGAATCCAAAACCATTGAATTCGGCACCATTCATATCCTTTCTGATTCAAATCCATCAATATTACATATCTCCAAAAGATAATAGTCATTTTTCTTAAAATTTGTATCAGATTTATTATTAATAATACAAAAACTACATAATTGTAACATCTTAAATTTCGAAGGGTAAATTTTAGTTTACGGAGTTGCGTGAGTTTCTTGATTTCGGTTTTATTTATTTCTTAAACCATGTGCTTTCAGTCGTTGCCCAATCCTTCGCTGTGAGCTTAATGGAAGAATATGTATTGCGTGGTAATGCTGCCATCTTGAAATGTCACATTCCGAGTTTTGTTGCTGACTATGTAGGAGTAATATCGTGGTTAATATCTGAGGACGATGACACAAGAGAAATAATGGCAGACATTATTGCTGATCCTAATGGTAGACTTGTTTGATTTACAATCATATGCTTCAAAATTATTCCACTCCTAAGAATATTTGTTCAACGACAAATTCATGATTATATTTTTAAATACTAGGATTATTGGTATACATGGCAGTATAGATAGAAATATTATCAATACTATTTTATTATAGTTATTTTATTATCTGTCATTTTATTTTTGGTAATCCATTTTATTTATATTTTCCCATGGCTCCAGAGACAAACCAGTCTACCTATCACTAATTTTCCCCCTTCCTTAGTGCTATATTATATTTAAGTCAATTCAGAATATTTAAAGAATCTTGTTTTAAGTTCTTTTCACAACAATTTTTATTTCATATTGTTTGTTACAATTCACTAATGACCATCTGTGTTGTATTTATATTGATTTTTTAGCATTAACTAAATAACACAGTAATTTTTTTTTTACCAAGACATTTTACAGCTAAATATAACTATGAAAATTTACATAAAATATATATATATTAATTTTCATAACTGCTTAGAATTTTACATGTAAAATATCATATTACTCATGTTATTATGGTAAATTGATCATTGATAAGCTTTCTTTAAATATTCATGAAAAATGTATTTTCAAAACGTGTTTCATGTAGTTTTTTAAAACATAAAATTGGTATTGATATTGATTTTTCTTCTGTGATTAATCATAAAATTTTTTGACGAAATATAACAAATAAACTAAACGTTTTTGGAATAATAATTTATGTTGATATAGTAATTTAATTGAATTTCTATAAGTTGAAATATGAAATACTTTTTAAAAATCACAATATAGTTATTTATATAATAAAATCTCACATATGTTTGGAAATTTATAATTTTTTCTTAATCAATTATTGTGTTATATTCAAATTCAATTTTTAATTTTTTTCACAAGTTAAATATTATCATTTTGTAATTAGTATAATTTTTTTTTTCAAAATTGAAGTTTAAAATCATTAAAAGTTTTGAGAATATGTAATATGTATTTTTTTTATTTAATTTGAAATAATGCATTCTGATAAATCATTAGTTTTTAATTAATAATTATATTTTATTCATATTCCAAGAGTTCAAGTGAGATTTAATTATTGTTTAGATTAATGCTAAATATATTCGCAGCAGAATGCTTTAAATGAAAATATCGAAAACTTTGATCATTGAAATGATGTTTTTTTGCTGCTAATATATTGAAAAAAGGTTCAGGTTTTCCATGTTTAGTTCACTTATTACATACAGTAAATATAACATTTAAAAACTTCCATTTAAAGTTTTCTACAGTTTATTTCTCAATGTTAATAATTGGATATTTCCAAAAATTTTGATAGATTCATAAATCTTATTAATATTCATATCATTAAATTCAAAATATCTTTTTTAAAGTTAATTTATTCTCTTTATACCTGAACTTTTATTTACTAAGAATTATATACATAAATTTTATCATGTCATGTTCTCGAACTTATTGTTTTTTGTTTTCGTGATCTAGAGGGAAAATATCTTGTACTTCCATCTGGAGAATTACATATTCGTGATGTTGGACCTGAAGATGGTTATAAATCATATCAATGTAGAACACGACACCGTTTGACTGGAGAAACTCGACTTAGTGCTACGAAAGGACGACTTGTGATTACTGGTGAGTTATCTATTTTTTTTTTTTAATATACCATTATATCATTGAAAGCAAACTGATGAGTATTTATTTTTTATTTAATATAATTTAAAAATATATATCATTAATGCAGTATTTTTTATGTAAATGATATTTTCCATAATTATAAAAATATACATAAATATTACTATCTTATATAAACACATGTTCATTCAAAATAAAATAATTTGATTGGTATGTTTCAAATATAGTTTTATTTTTTGGAAAGTTATTCATCAATTTGCTTTTAATTAATTGGTGATGTTGATGCACTGATAATTTAAACATTCATAATTCGAAATATTATTGAAGTGCATTTTCAATTGTACAATTATTCAATTTAATAAACATAATAAATTACTTATTTTTATTCTATATAATTTTAATATTGTTATAATTAGTGCATCAATAGATATCAATTTTTAAAATATTATAATTTGTGAATTTCGGCCACTTCAGATTTGATTGTTTTGTAAATATATTTATAAATGAAACAAAAAAAAACCATGAAAATAGGTGTTCTTAATCTTTATAATTTTTTTACAGTTTAATTAAATCAAAATTTAAAATTTGACAAAATTAAATTTGAACATGAAAAATAGTTTATTCGAAATTAAATCTCTATTGGCCAAACAATTTTTTTAAATGTCTCTGTTTAGCAATAACTAATCTGTTATTTCTATACTTACTAATTGTTTACCTGTTCTATGAACTTATTTTGCAATCAGTCGATTGTTATAAAAAAAAATTCAGTCCATTATTTAAACAATAGTTTTGTAGTACATTGTATTCATATGTAAATCTAAAAACAGATCAGTTATTTATTCAATTTCATATATAATACCTATGTTTACTAAAGTTCAAATTAAGATTATTGCTTATTCAAAAAAATTTTTTTGAAGTTAGAATAAAATATAATTAGATGAAATTTTATAAGATTTTTTTTAAACAGAATTTCCGATAAAAACAATTATCTTTTGATACATTATATATTTTAATATAATGCGCTAAACAGAGATTTTGTAAATGGTTGTTAAAATATATTTAAATTCAAAGAACTCAATCAATAATACATGCATATAACAACTGTTAATGTATGTAAAGTTTATATGCTTATGCATTATAATAATTATAAATGTTACTTCGTAGGATTGAAAATACTAATTTCCACATTTCAATTTTTATATTTAAATTGTTTTTTATTATTTCACAAATATTTTCAATCCTATGAATATTTGATAAACATTGCCTGAATGTTGGGATAGGGTACCCTGCTAAGTTGACACATTTCTCAAGTAATATAATAATATTTTAAATATATGGGCTTGGACAAAATTTCACAAAACATGCAAAGGCAATCCCTTTTTGTACTTATATTTCCTTATCCTTACATACCCAAAGATAAAACAAACAATGACAGCAAATTCCAAAATGCTTCCGAAAATATCAAGTAAAAAAAACAACTATTAAGGTAAGTCTGCTAATGAGTGCTCATTACTCTCAATATAAACACAAATGACCTTTGTCGAGTACAGAACCTGTTGGAAGAGTCTCCCCAAAATTTCCGAGCTCTCAAACTACTAGTGGATTTCGTGCTTCAATTGATAGTAACATCACGCTTTTATGTCCTGCTCAGGCATATCCAGTTCCAATGTTCCGGTAAGTTTAAATTGAAAGTACCGATTTTATTTCAATCGTTTTGCTAAGGTTCTTCAAATAATAAGGTAGGTTTTTATATTCATGTAGTCTTCAGAAAACGTGAATGGATTATTATCTTCTTCTACAGAGCCAGTTGGAAGAGTTCCGCCTAAATTTGCATCAATTCTTACAGGCATGATGTTTAGTACGCAACTAAATGATTCCTATACGTTGCAATGTCCTGCACAAGCCTATCCCATACCAGCTATCAGGTAGTTATTTCAGAATTTTTTAAATTTTACTTAATCGTATTTAAAACCCTTTCCATATTAAAGTTATATTAACACTAATTAAAACAATGGTGTTTTAATCCATGGTGTGTGATTTTTGTTTTTACAATTGATTGATTTTTGCCATCAATTGAATCTAGCACTGAGGTTAAAAGTTGCCTTATGTTTTTTGTAAAAAAATCCAAATTCAATATTATAAATTATATTGATATATCTCCCCTATGCCAACATTTTGGGCAAAAAATTGATAAACATTTTTAATTAAAAAAAAAAACTTTTTTTATTAGAACCAATCGGGAAAGTGCCTCCTAAGTTTGCTTCTATATTAAAAACTAGCGGATTTGATGTTCAAAAACATAGTAGCTTAAGCTTACAGTGTCCAGCCCAAGCCTTTCCAATACCAGCTTTTCGGTAATGTTAATCAATTTTCACTGCTCTTTTGTTTTTAAGAACTAAAATCATTAATTTTCATATCGAAAAAACAAGAAAATACCAAAAGTACTTAACAAAGAAAGTAATGACACAATTGTAGAAAGTTTTTTTGGTAAAAATTAATAGGGATAATATAATTACATTATAGAACCAGTTGGTCGGGTACCACCCAAATTTCCTACTGGTGATACAAGTAGAGCTTTTAAAAGTGCAAACAGCCAAAGTCTTACTCTTTTATGTCCAGCGCAGGCATTCCCAGTTCCAGTATTTAGGTATTTTGATTATTACTTGCTAAAATGTATTTGGATTTCTTAAAAATGATTCATAAAATATTTGAAAGGCCTTAACTAACCTGTATCACTTCATTTTTGAGGTAAGATTATTTCTATGGTTGAATTTAGTAAGTTTAAGCAACTGTGTTTTCAAATGTATTTATGATTATTTAATTAATAAATTTCTTTTTGAATTTATGTTCATAAACAGCCATATGCAAAATTGTGAATTTTTAGTTTCTTTATTAATTTCAATTGACCAAGTGATGTGAAGCAATGAAATAGTTTTTTTTTTATATAATTGATCTGAATTAAATTTATGCAGATGCATACATTATGTAATATTTAAATTAATTTTTAATTTTTATCATTCGTACATGAATTGCACTAAGTTGCTTAAATTTTATATTTAGAACCAGTTGGAAGAGTGCCTCCGAAATTTCCAACAATGGATAAAACCAGCGCCTTTGATTTGGTAATACATGACAGCATAACACTTTTGTGTCTTGCACAGGCATACCCAGTACCAATGTTTAGGTAAATTTTATACTGTTTTTCAATAGAGCTATATTCTTTTTAAATAGAACCAATCGGTCGTGTTCCACCGAAATTTCCAAGCGGTGATAAAAGCAGAACTTTCGAAAGCATTTTATGGAGTAATGTTACATTACTTTGTCCATCTCAAGCATACCCTGTTCCGGCATTCAGGTATAAAATTTTTACTGCCTTTGTATTTATTAGTACCATATTTATATACAGAACCTGTAAGCAGTACAGCACCAAAAATCGCTTCGAAAACAATCGAATTGGTTGATCTACCCATTAACACCCCAATTACATTATTGTGTCTTGCACAAGCATATCCTACACCAATTTTCAGGTAAATGTTGACTTTTATTTAAGACCCAAAATTCGGACATTTTATATTGATTAAACACAACAAGTTTATAAGTTATTGTTGTTTATTTTTCTGTTACTTCAAAAATGTGATTTTTTTCATAATTCTATAGAACCTGTTGGTTCTAAGTCACCAACATTCACCTCAGATTCTAAATTGGCTTGGTATGTGAAAAATATTGGTCAGAGCTTTACTCTATTATGTCCAGCTCAAGGATATCCTGTTCCATTATTTAGGTAAAAAAAATTTTTATCCTCATTTCATGCTTCTTATAGAGTTTTCTTTATTTTTCATACCTCATTCTTATTCTTATAATGCCCTTAAAGTATATCCAGTAAAAACAATTAGGAACCACAACCAATTTTTCTTATTTTGCATAGTGCAATATTTTTTTCATAAAAAATTTGTTGAAAGCCTTAACTTTATATTCTTGCAAATTATATTTGAATTGTAGTTAATAAATATGAATTTCCTTTGATCGCAAATGTTTCAGAACCTATTGGTTTAAAATCTCCCACATTTTCGACTGATGATAAACTCGCGTGGTTTGTTAGATCAAAAGGTCAAGATTTTGCTTTACTTTGTCCAGCTCAAGGGTTCCCTGTACCATTATTTAGGTAATTCATATTTTCATGATCCAAAACGTCAATTATGTTAATTCTTGACCAAAAATTGTCAAATGATTATTAAATGAGTATAGACATAATATTTTTTTACATATTGCTACATATCTTATTTTTTTAATTTCTAATAACATACACATTTGTATGTGAACTATTCTTTAATTCACATTTACTTACATTGCATATTTACGTAATTCTAAAACAGAACCAGTTGGAACAAAATCCCCAACATTTTCTTCTGATGTGAAATTTTCTGGAATATTGAGAAATCTTAATCAGAATTTTGCATTACTATGTCAAGCTCAAGCTTTTCCTGTTCCTCTATTCAGGTTTGTTTCATCAAAAAAATCATAATTTACAAGAACCTGCGATAATATTGTTTCCATAAATTTTTCGTTCGAATTGCATCTAATGTTGATGTAATGATTATTATTAGAACCCGTTGGTGGGAAGGCTCCAAGCTTCTCTAGTGATACGAAACGATCATGGATTGAACGTCAACTTCATTTGTCTTTCGTTTTATTTTGTCCTGCACAAGGTTATCCTGTCCCTCTATTCAGGTAATAACAAATAGTCAGAGAAATTTCATTTCTTTGACTCACACCATCATCCTTATTTTAGAACCTATAAGTGCTAAAGCTCCTACATTTTCACTGGAATTCAAAAGTACAACTATGACGAAAGAATATGGTCATAATTTCGTTCTACTTTGTCAAGCACAGGCGTACCCTGTACCCTCTTTCAGGTAAGCTAACACTAAGTTATCTCGGATCCACTTTTAATTGTGTTCTCGCATACAGAGCCTATATCTGCTAAAGCACCGACATTTCCTAACACTGCTACATCATATGGTCAAAGAGTAAATGCATTCAAAGGGATAGTACTTTTATGCCAAGCTCAAGGTTTTCCTCAACCTATATATAGGTCTGTATTTTGTTTTTAAATCTGTCTCTTCCCATTGATATTTTTAAGAATATTAATTAATAAAATTTTGATCTTCTGAATATTAATGAAATGAATTTTTTTATTAATTTGAATTTGATTCATTTGACAATTTTTGGTAATAATTTTAATATTAATTAAACGATAATTGCGGTTCTTAATTCTTTTTTCATTTCAAATAATTATATAGAACCAGTCGGTGTAAAAGCACCCTCATTTTCTTCTTCTTCGAAGGGTAGTATTTTCGTCTATGATGAAGGTCAAAGTTTTACCCTTCTGTGTCAAGCACAAGCTCTTCCTATTCCAATATTTCGGTAAGAATTTAATAAATTTCGCGTCTGCATGAAATTCAGTAATTGTGTTTCACTTACAATAAAGGTAAGAATAAAATATCTTGATGACTTATATAATTAAGTGATGTCATCATTAACATTGATCATTTGACAATTTTTGGAAAAATTTCATTTGCTTGAATAATAATAGTACTCAGATTGCTTTTATTTTTTTCCGTTTCAAATCACAATTTAGAACCTGTCGGTGTAAAAGCACCATCATTTCCTTCTTCTTCAAAAAGTAGTACTTATATCTACGATGAAGGCCAAAGTTTTACATTTCTGTGTCAAGCACAAGCTCTTCCCATTCCAATATTCCGGTAAGAATTTCATGTATTTGTATAATGAAAATAAGTACATATGAAGCAATAAACGTAAAAATTTTCATATTCTTGTTTATGAATTATTCTCTTTTCTGATCAATCTTGATTACATATAATTATGATTATATGTGTTCTATTACCGCTTTTCCTGTCCCTTTACTTAGGAAAGCTAATTCTAATTTTTCATGTTGAAAAAAACTTCTATATAATATTTAAGAACCAATGGGTGTCAAATCTCCTACTTTTTCTACGGAATCTATGGGAAGTGTATTTAGAAAAAGATCCGGTCAAAGTTTTTCTCTTCTCTGCCAAGCACAAGGATATCCAAGTCCAATATTCAGGCAAGTAACATTTACCTTGTGGATTGATCTGAACCGATTTCTGTCTGTTTTTGCGATTCATAAAACACTCAATTTTCATATCAAATCCTAGTTTAACCTGTTTGTTACCTCAATTTGATTTTTCTTCAAATATTAGCACTTTTGTCTTTTTTTGATGAAACCAAAGTTTTTCACTCTTGTTTTCGATGGGAAAAAAATGTTACTTTAATGGAAATTTTATTTTCTAAAAATTTCAAGTCTTATTTTTCAAATTAATATGTAAAACAATTTGTAATATTATCTGATTTCTATATAGAGCCAGTTGGAGCCAAAGCACCCACATTTTCAACTGACTCTTCTCTTTCGCGAATTAAACGTTACGAAAATCAGAGTTTTGTACTTCTTTGTCCTGCTCAGGCTTTTCCTGTCCCCTTATTCAGGCAAGTTAATTCTCATCGCTCACATCGACTGTGATTAATTCCTCAATTAATGTATAATATTTAAGAACCGATCGGTGTCAAATCTCCTTCCTTTTCAACGGAATCTATGGGAATCTATGTACTTAGAAAAAGAATTGGTCAGAGTTTATCTTTACTCTGCCAAGCACAAGGATATCCATGCCCAGTATTCAGGCAAGTAGTATTTATCACACAGACAGTATTTCACTAGTTTCTGATTTTTTGTTTCATCAAAAATGTTTTTTTCAAAATTGAAAAAATAATTCGATAAATTTAATTTTCACAATTAGAGCCTGTAGGACTCAAAGCGCCTACATTCTCAACTGATGCAAAAAGTATAACTTTTGTTCGAGATGTTAGTTCAGGTTTTGGTTTGTTATGTCAGGCACAAGGGTTTCCTGTTCCATTATTCAGGCAAGTTCTTTCTACCTTTATTCTTCCTCTTTGTAATTTATTTTATTTCAAATATATAGAGCCCGTTGGTGCTAAAGCTCCTGCATTTTCAAGTGATTCAAAAAGTAGTACGTTTGTGCGACCTATTGGACACGGATTTGGTTTGTTGTGTCAAGCTCAGGCTTTTCCCGTTCCTCTATTCAGGCAAATATTATCCGAATTTCCTTTTTGTTGTTTGTATGAAAAATACACAACAATTTTGTGTTTGTATTTATTTAGAACCTATTAGTGG
Organism: Hydropsyche betteni; assembly: GCA_028571205.2. Taxonomy (NCBI): domain Eukaryota; kingdom Metazoa; phylum Arthropoda; class Insecta; order Trichoptera; family Hydropsychidae; genus Hydropsyche; species Hydropsyche betteni. The sequence goes on from JAOXNN020000001.1 coordinate 468,126, forward strand.
AACATCTCCTAAAGTTCCTACTTCTGTTAAGTCTTGGAACACTATGTCTATAGAAAAATTAGCTCTTGCTATGCTATGTCCAGCCCAAGCTTACCCTGTTCCATTATTCAGGTTTGTAAATATGCATACGTTTCTTTATTTAGCATGTAATATTTTTTGATAGAATACAAGTATACAAAAAAATTAAAATCTTGGACTTAATTTATTATTTTATTCTCTTCGTCATATACCAAATTAATGTGTAAAAAGATAGCTGTGATATTTTTTGGGTTTCATTTGATGCATTTCAACAGCAGGAATTTTTTACAGAACCCACAAATAATATTCCACCTAAGAAACACGGAGAAGTGTTCCAAGGATGGAAAATTTCTAATGTTTTTATTAAGGGAAATGTTTTTCTTACTTGTGATGTGGTCAGTTATCCTGCTCCTGTATTTAGGTTTGTGTGATTAAAATTTCTCTTGGAAAAATATTTCGGTAAATATTATTACGAATGAATGGTAAGACAGTACTGGTTAAAACTTATCGTAAATTGATTGTCAGCATGGAAAAAACACATCTTAATATGGCAATTGTATTTTGTTTATAATTTTAATATCACTCAGTGAAATCATCTTATGCATGTTCAAAGCATATATGCAGAATAAAAAACCCAGAAAAAAATGAAATAAAATAGATTGCAATTATGGACATTATTGAAATATTGTAAATGCTATAATAATATGGCTGTATAACTTTGAAAGGTATCACACGCATTCATCTTTTCATCTGAATTGTTCATTTAATAAGATGATTCATCTCATTTTTATAATCAATTTTATATTGCTCAAATTTTAAGACAACTGTGGTGTGTTGCAGACCACTACCTTGTGATTTGATGAAGGCGTGGTGATCTACCTACACTAGAATGGTATAGATTGACGGCATGAGCTCACCCTTCGGTAAGTGCATGGGTGATGCTTTAATATTGCTTTTTTATTATTTTTGCAATGTGTTAAATTATTGATTTTATACAAATTAAATATTAAATATTATTATTGCATAAATACAATAGTATTATAATATTTCATTATGTCCTTTATGCGCTGTGCTGATGCTGAAATACATTTTTTCATTTATTTGTGCATGCTACTCCTTTTATTGTTTTCTTTTCATTTATACACTTTCAACATTTTCGCTTTCTAAGTAATCTTTTTCATGCTTTTCTGTATTTATAATCTCTTTTCAAATTATTTATTTTTATAAATATCAATGGTCAAACCTTTAATTACCTTAATTAATTAACCTTTATCGTTTTCATAAATGTATGTTAAGCACAAAATATTTTAATTAAATATATTGTTTTCATATTTTCAACATGCTTTTATTTATGTGAATTTTTATATATTTTTTTGAAATATTAAAACAAATATTCTTAGTATTTTAAATTAACTGCTCTGGTTTGCTTACATTGAATTATAGAAAATTTACTACTCTTCAATGAAATTAAAAAGCTACCCTAAACGAGTAAGTACAAAATTTGTTTTAATTATAATGACAGTTCAATATTACTATCAACACCATACTTCTTGAAACAAGGTTAGTATACTTTATAATATATTATTTATTAAAAAAGTGATAATTTGCTTAAAAGTCTTCGGTGTGTTTCAAATTTTTTTAAACTTACGTTATTTAAAAAAATGTCAGCTTTAACATTCCTAACGATTGTTTATATGAAACATATGATATAAAAAAATATTTTATTTTAATTGATGCAAAAAATGTAGTTATAAACTTAAATAAAACCTTTTTTATCAAAAAAGTATTGAGTATAATAACAGTTTAAAACCCAAATATAAAACAAGAAAAATTAATTGTTAGATTATCAATTTAACACCACATACAATGTGCTCTCTATTAGTTGGATTGATATCAGTATTAATTTTTAAGAATCCTATTCGTATATGGACAATGGGTCCTAATCATGTTTTACTAATTCATTTGAATTTCAACCTTCAGTCTCCATTATTCTCAAATAATTAAATTATTTTGCATAACTTCATCATAATTTTATCCAAATATTTTCATTATGATAATTATTACTTAAACTATAAATTTAACTTTAACTATTTGTGATTTGTATAATTTACGAAATATAATATACACAATAAACTGATGTTCCTGTTCATAATGTTACCAAATAATTGAGAGTTCATTGAAAATTATAGTTATTTCATATTTAGTCTGTACATAATGTATATAATCTTGCAAATGTTTGAAAATAATTTTGTTTTGTTGCAGATGGTATAAATTCATTGAAGGAACCTCTAGAAAACAACCTGTAACTCTTAACGATAGAGTCAAACAAGTTTCTGGAACCCTTATCATTAAGGAAGCACTCGTTGAAGATTCTGGCAAATACTTATGTGTTGTAAACAACTCCGTTGGTGGTAAGATATATGTAATTTATTTTTAATTTTCCTTTAAAATTCTATATCAGTGTAAAATTACAATTAAGATTTTACGTTTAGGTGAATCTGTTGAAACTGTTTTAACTGTGACTGCTCCTTTGAAAACATCCATTGAACCCGCTACACAAACCGTTGATTTCGGAAGACCAGCTCTATTTACTTGCCGTATTGAAGGAAATCCTATTAAAACTATCAATTGGTTGAAAGATGGAAAGGATATCAATCATCATGACGCTATTCTCAGGTACTATTTTAATTTCTAATCTGTTCACTTTTCAAACACCTACGATTATTTATTAAAATAGCTTCATTATTTTAATTCAAAAATATTGTTCATATGTGTCAATAAACTAACTTTAAATTTCTTAAATTTTTATTACTTTGACAATTTATTCATTTCAAGTTTTGTAAATATTTTCGATATTCATGATTGATTATAGAATTGATTCAGTCAAAAAAGAAGATAAGGGAATGTATCAATGTTTTATTCGCAATGATCAAGAAAGCGCAGGTGCTAGTGCTGAACTGAAGCTTGGTGGAAGATGTAAGTACAAATTTATTAAATTCATTTTACACATTTACAATATTGATAATTTTATTTTTTATTAGTTGAACCACCACAAATCCGACACAGTTTTGTTGAACAAACCCTCCACCCGGGCCCAGCTGTTGTTTTGAAATGTGTTGCATCTGGAAATCCTACACCTGAATTATCATGGGAATTAGATGGAAAACGCCTTCAAAATACTGAAAGATTCCAAGTAATCAACTTTTTTCTTGTTTTTTTAATAAATATTTTATTTAAATTTCGTTATTAGTTATCTTCCTCATATGCCTATATTGGATTCTGTCAAAACTTAACTTATAATATTATCTAATGTAAATAATAAAAAAATATTATCCATTTAATAAATATTCAACAAATTGAAAAATTTTAGGTTGGTCAATATGTTACTGTTGATGGAAACGTCGTCTCTCATTTAAATATTTCATCTATCCATACTAATGATGGAGGGTTATATAAATGCATCGCCACCAGCAAGGTGAATATACATAATCTCAAATTGTATACTTTCAAATGATTACTATTTTTATTAAGTTTTATTTTTATTTTTTGAAAAAAATTAGGTAGGAAGTGCATCACATTCAGCTAGAATCAATGTTTATGGTCTTCCTTTCGTCAGACCTATGGATAAGCACTCTATCGTAGCTGGAGATACTCTTGTAGTTCACTGTCCTGTCGCTGGATATCCAATTGATTCGATTGTTTGGGAACGAGAAAGTCGAGTCCTGCCTATTAATAGAAAACAGAAAGTATTCCCTAACGGTACCCTCGTCATTGAAAACGTTGAGCGTTTAAGTGACCAAGCTACCTACACCTGTGTCGCCAAGAATGCTCAGGGGTACACGGACAGAAAAAATTTGGAAGTTAGTGTGATGGGTAAGTTAATTTAACTTCATTTTCAATATACCATTTGTAATTGAGTATATCTATTTAGCAATCAAAATAAATTAGTAACTCATAGACAAAAGTGACTATTGAAATATACTCCATTACAAAAATTATATTTTTCATTAGGTGTAAGTGAATCGAAATGAATATTATTCTATTTTGAATGAAAAAAATATTTACAAATAAATATGTAAAGTTGACCATTTTTAGATTTAAATATTAATCAAACTATATCGTTACAGAATTATCTAAATGAATTTAGAAGTCAGTGTATAAAATGAAAACACAAATTACGTAGATTTAAATTATCTTGATTCACTTGCACCTCAAACATGTCATTGAATTTTGTAAATTTTGTAATCCTTTCATATTTAGCTGGTTGTGTGTCTTAAATTGTTAATTATAAATTAATTGTTTATTATCATCAAGATTGTATTAGCATACCACTTTCTTTTTCTCCTAGACACTAAAATTGATAAGTATTCAATCAGCTAAAAATGATTGGTATAATTTATTTGAAAATTATTTATTTAGATTATTCTTGCATTAGTAATACTTTTGATTTTTAACATTATAATATTTGTTTCGTAAAAATTTCATAAATATATTTTTTTTATGCAAGAAAATTTTAAATAAATTTTACAAATGTAATTTTATAAATTGATTAATATTAAAATATCAGGATTCGAAATAATACATATATTATAAGAATTAAATTTGACTGCATTATCATTAGATAACATGATCCTGATATTTTTGTGTGAACTTCGAAAATAAATTTTAATATCCAAAATAATCTTCATTTTCACTTTCGAAATTTAATTGGCTGTACCAATCAATGGTTGTTAAAGCATTTTTAGTATTTTCATAATCTTAACTAATTTCAATAACATATAGTATCTTAAATTACTTCAGTTTTTTATGAAATTAAAAAATAGCCAATTGGAAAATATAAATTCAAATATGAACAATATACATATGACAATTTTTTTTAGGCAGAACGTTTATTTCAGAATATTAAAATGAAATACTTTTTCAGATAAAAAAAAAAACTGAGAAAAGTAATAAAAGATCATTTTGGATTTAAATTATTATTTTCCCAATTTGGATAGCACAATGGATGACATAAATGCTAAAACAACAATTTCTCTTATGTGAATTTTCAGGTTTATTTTTTGAGAATTTTATTTATTTTGACATGTATGTAAATTAATATTCTTTTTCAGGAAAATATAATATTTCTTTTATAAATATGTATATATGTATTAATAACATTACGTATAATATTATTTATTGATTTTGATAAATTAAAATAGTACATTTACGGTTGATTCTTCGAAAAGGTTATATGGTAGTCAATTATTAATTTATGTTTTTATTATATAATTATTTGATTTAAAGTACCACCGCAAATTTTACCGTTTGAATTTGCCTCCGATACTGCTGATGCTGGTGATATGGCCTCTGTACAGTGTGTTATAAATAAAGGCGATTTACCTCTCGATATATCTTGGAGCTTGAATGGCTTGTTACTCGATTCAAATAACAATCTCGGTATCACCATCTTGAAAATGAATCGGCAAATATCTGCATTAAGCATTGATTCTGTTAAAGCTGAACATCGAGGAAATTATGTTTGTACCGTAAAAAATATTGCTGGAATTGCTAATCATACTGCCAAACTTAATGTAAACGGTAGAAATCATTATGTGGTCTTAATTTTATAGCTGAATTATAATTCAATTCCTCATCATTCCTTTTGTACCTTTTCTATAATACATACTAATTCAATTTTATGTGAAATCTCACAATTAAATCTGTCCAGTATTTCTGTCAAACTAATATTTTTTATTTATATAGAAATTATTTTACACTTTTAAAAATCTGTATTAGTTTTTTTCAAGCAGTTAAAATTTCATTAACAAATAAATTACTATTTTACATTATCTTTATCAGTTGCTCCTCAAATCACACCATTTGATTTTGGTGATGAAACATTAAATGCCGGGGAAACAGTTTCTTTAACTTGTGCTGTGAATAAAGGTGATTTGCCTCTAAAAATCTATTGGGTATTGAATGACAAGGAAATTAATTCAAATGACGGAATAACCGTTGACAAATCCGGTAAAAGAATATCTGTTTTGAGCATTGATTCAATACGAGATACACATAAAGGAAATTTCACATGTATTGCTCTCAATACTGCTGGAAGAGTTGAGCACACTGCACTCTTATTTGTTAATGGTATTTAGTCAATCTTGATTCAATTAGTTTTTAATTTTCATTTCTCTGCTCCCATCCCAAAATTTAAAAAATAGTATGAATAATTAATTTCAATTACATAATTATTTCAATTTTGAAAGTGAGTCCACAAATAATCCCATTCACTTTTGGAGAGCATCCGCTAAATGCCGGCGATATGACATCTGTTCAATGTATAGTTAGTAAAGGAGATTTTCCTATCGATATTAAATGGTACTTCAATCACAAAAATATAAATGATATGAATTTTGGAATTTCTATCGTCAAAACCAGTAATAGAAATAGCATTCTTAGTATTGAATCCATAAAAGCAGATCATGGGGGATTATTCACATGTATTGCATCTAACAATGCTGGAACTGCAAATTATACATCTGCTTTAGTTGTAAATGGTATTTATTAAACATTATTGAATTTGTGACTGAATAATAATTTTTAGATTTTATTTTTCAATTTTATTCATTTCTTTTGAGTTTGAAACCTAAAATATTTTCTGGCAGTTTTTGATATTTTTATGACTAATCAAAAAATATTTATTTTTAATTTTTTGTCGAAACATGTAACTATGATATAAAAATAATCTTGATGAAAATTATAAAGAGAATATTAATTTTAAAATTTTCAAAACATTTCATAAATTTAGTTGCTCCTCAAATTATGGCATTCGATTTCGGTGGGGATCCTGCTAATGCACTTGATATGGTTTTGGTAACCTGCACTGTAAGCAAAGGCGATTTTCCTTTCCATATAATGTGGCTTTTAAATAATAATCAATTGATCTCTGGACAAAATGGTGTAGTTATTACTACATCAAAGCGCACAAGTCAGCTATCAATAGAATCAGTATCACATGAAAATCAAGGCTTATACACTTGCATTGTAACAAATAAGGCGGGAACGACCAACTATTCAGCTGAACTCACTGTAAATGGTAAACTTCACACTCTACGAACGATGATAAGCGTTTCATATGTGTTATTATTGATTTATGCACTATTTATACAAAAATCAACACAAATTTTTGCAGATTTTTGAACTACTTTTTATTTGCAAATTTTGTAAAAATTTCAAATTAATTTTGTTTTTCACACAAATTCTATTTCTTATGTATTATTCTTTATGTGCCTTTATTCATTTATGTATATTGTTAAAATTCCATAGTGGCCCCATTAATAGCTCCCTTTGAATTCGACGAATCCGTATTTTATGGAGAATCAGTGCAAGTCACTTGCCATATTTCAAAAGGCGACAAGCCACTTAAATTATCATGGAATTTTCATGGAAAGGAAATGTCATCTCACCTCGGTATCGTAACAACAAAAGTGGGTGATCGTTCCTCTATCCTTACTATATCATCTGTGATGGCTAGTCACAGTGGTAACTACACTTGCACAGCTAGCAATCCTGTCAGCACTGTGAGCTACACTACCGTTTTAAACGTTAAGGGTATACATGTTTGGATGTTTGAATTTAATCATAACTTTCCCGAGATTACATTTCCTTTAATTTTCCTAGAAGTTTACATATTACTTATTTTTTTGTTAATTAAGTTATTACTTCATTCTATTAGTGATGCCGCATATAGTCCCATTCGTTTTGGAAGATGTTATTTTTGCTGGAGAATCAGTTCAACTTCAATGTCACGTATCAAAGGGTGATTTGCCACTACAAATAACATGGAATTTTCATGGGAAAGAATTATCATCCCACTCGGGTATCCATACCATGAAAGCTGGTGATAGAACATCTTTGTTGAGTATAGCGTCTGTGACATCTCTTCACAGCGGAGATTACACTTGCACAGCTGCCAACAAAGCTGGTGTAGCAACTCACTTGACTACAATAAATGTTAATGGTAGTTTATATACTGAAAATCTCAAAAATACAACTGGTGTCTAACGATTATTTTGCACTTGCACGCTTTTTTAACATATAAATACAGCTTAACATTATTTCTTTCTTATCACACTCACTTGTATCACAGTTGCACCTTACATCGTTCCGTTCGAAGCTGATGGTTCTGTCTTTGCCGGAGAGTCAATACAGTTAAATTGTCACGTATCTAAAGGCGACTTACCTATCGATATTACATGGAATTTTCATGGTCGAGACATGTCCTCACATTTGGGCATATCTACGACGAAAATGAATGATAGAACTTCTTTTTTGACGGTTTCATCTTTAACTGCTGGTCATAGTGGCAATTATACATGTACTGCTAAAAATAAAGCTGGTTTCATAAGCTATAGCACTTCGCTAAATGTCAATGGTATTTTTATATTTAAGTAATTAATATGTAACTTATATTTTATTTATCACTTACTATAACTATTTTAAGTACTATGAATTTTGTGTATATGGTTGTCTTGTGTTTTCCGTTTACTTTTTTTTTAAATTAAATCTATAATTTTTGTGTCTGATAATAGATCTAATACCTTTTAGAATAATTAGTTTTCTCTCCTTCCAAATATTAATATAATTACGTTTAAAAAGTTAAATTATATCTTAATAATTTTAATTTCTACATTATTTGTACTGTCATTGAATATGAATCAGGCGGTTTTTTTAGTTAATATGACAAATCCATTGATTTAGTGAGTTTTGAAATTTTTTGTTTATTATTATCAAAATATTTCAATCATACATTTTAACTGAAAGTACCGTTCTTACTACCACATTGGATTTGCTTAGTATTCAGATTTTCTAGAAGGTATTTCAATACTGATAATATTTTTCAGATATTGACAATTTCAGTATGTATATATTAAACAACTAATTTCTTTTTTCTTTATAACTAGTAATATAAACTAAAAGTTTCAATTATAATAAATTTTCATAATTTATCCAAATTAGTTGCTCCTCAAATTACACCTTTCAATTTTGGCGATGAAACGTTGAATGCCGGAGAAACGGTTTCATCAACATGCACTGTTAACAAAGGCGATTTACCACTAAAAATTTACTGGGTTTTTAATGACAATGAAATCAATCCAAATGATGGAATAACTGTTAGTAAGAACGGGAAACGCATTTCAATGTTAAGTATTGATTCTATACAGGCGAAACACAAAGGAAATTATACATGTGTTGCTATAAATATGGCCGGAAAAGTCAATCACACAGCTTATCTATTCGTTAATGGTATTCAGCGAACTTACAAATATTAATATACTTTATCTAATCTTTTTTTATGTTTTCTTCTCCAATTTTACTATCGCATTCTCATTAATTGTTTTGATTTGAACTTTGAAGTGGCTCCCCAAATAATGCCATTTACTTTCGGAGAAGAACCAGTAAATGCGGGTGATATGACATCCATTCAATGTACAGTCAACAAGGGGGATTTGCCAATTGATATCAATTGGTACTTTGACAATGAAAAAATAAAAAATTCGAATTTCGGAATTACTACTACTAAATCTAGTAATAGAGTCAATATGCTTAGCATAGAATCAATAAAAGCAGTACATGGAGGTTTATTCACTTGTGTTGCTTCAAATAAAGCAGGAATTGCAAATTACAGTTCTACTTTAGTTGTAAATGGTATATATTTATCAGTTAATAATTTAGTATCTCAATAGTTGGTTTTTATGTAATTTTTCTCTTTATATATCCTTTTCTCATATGTCTTTGTTTTGACTAATTTTTGATAAATCACTTTACTTAAATCTTAAATTAATAGATTCTCAAGAAATTATTTTTAGTATTTTGCATATTTTATTTTCTTGAATTTTAATTTTCTCAGTGGCCCCTTTGATATCACCTTTTGAGTTTGATGAATCTGTATTTTATGGTGAATCAGTCCAAGTCAATTGTCACATCCCTAAGGGTGACAAACCTCTTAAATTATCATGGAATTTTCATGGAAGGGAAATGTCGTCTCATCTTGGTATTTCAACCACTAAAGTGGGTGATCGTTCTTCTATTCTTACTATATCATCTGCAATGGCTGGTCACAGTGGTAACTACACTTGCACTGCTAGCAATCCAGTCAGCACTGTGAGCTACACTGCTATTTTAAACGTGAAGGGTATTAATTTGCTCCATGTTCCAAATATGATACGATTTTTTTAATATTATTTATAATTAATTTATTTCAATTTTCCTTTATTTTATAATACGATTATCCTTTTGACCATATTATCACTTATATCGATATTTCCATACTTTTTTGAAATTGTTCATTCAAAAGTGTTAATATTTTTACTCGAAGGAACAACTATATAATAATACAATAGTGATAATTTTTTCATCAACGTTGTTTTTGTTACTGTAGTAAATTTGTACAAATGGAAAATTTTCGGTGGAATATTTTGTTTCAATGTTTTTTAGATTTTAAGATATTCAACAGAATAACTCTGATTTAGTGTTAAATCAAAACTAACAAAAAAAGTTAACAATTTTTAGCATGATGGATAATTTATTTCATGAATACTTATTAATATAATATTTGTGTTTTTCATTTAAATTAGTCGCCCCTCAAATCACACCATTCGATTTTGGTGATGAAACATTAAATGCTGGTGATACAGTTTCACTGACATGCACGGTTAACAAAGGTGATCTACCATTAAAAATTTACTGGATTTTTAATGACAAAGAAATCAATCCAAATGATGGAATAACTATTATTAAAAGTGGAAAGCGAATATCAGTATTAAGTATCGATTCTGTACAGGCTAAACATAAAGGAAACTATACATGTATAGCCTTGAATACTGCTGGAAGATTTGATCACTCAGCTTATTTATTTATTAATGGTATTCAGTAAATATTCAAATACTGGAATTTTTAGCTAATTTTCTTGTGTGTTTCCTTCTCCCATTTTATTATTGTATACTCAATTATTATTTATATTTGAACTTTGAAGTGGCACCTCAGATAATGCCGTTTAGTTTCGGGGATGAACCAGTAAATGCAGGAGAGATGACATTCTCTCAATGTTCGGTCATTAAGGGTGATATGCCAATTGTTATAAATTGGTTTTTTAACAACAAAAAAATAGAAGATATGAATTTCGGAATTTCTATAGTTAAAACTAATAATAGGATAAATACTCTCAGTATTGAATCGATCAAAGCTGAACATGGCGGTTTATACACTTGTGTCGCTTCAAATAAAGCAGGAATTGCTAATTACACCTCTGCGTTAATTGTAAATGGTACTTATTACTACTATAATTATTAGAAAGTTATTAAGGATTTTTTCTTATTTCCATTCTTCCATAATATTTTTTTATTTCGATTCATAAAACCATAGAAATTTATGTTAGTATTATAAATGAAGCTTCAAATATATTTTTCAAACAAATTTGTCAAATGTAATTTATAATCGAAAGAGACAATTTCAATCAATATGCATTTTATAAACTATACATCTACTTAATTAGGCAATTTTTCTTTTGTAAATATTGTATGTTTATTGTTTTTTACAAACTGAATGAATCAACATAATATTTATGAATATCGCGTATACGAAAAAAGTTATATGCTTTATAAATCTTTTCAAAAGTATAATTCTTATAATGTTAGTGTACATGATGTTAATAATAATTTTCTCAGTGGCTCCTGTGGTATCACCTTTTGAGTTTGATGAGTCTCTATACTATGGTGAATCAGTTCAAGTTATTTGTCGTATTCCAAAAGGCGACACACCACTTAATATACACTGGAATTTTCATGGAAATGAAATGTTTTCTCACCTTGGTATTTCGACCACAAAAGTGGGTGATCGTTCTTCTGTCTTAAGTATATCGTCTGTGACGGCTGGTCACAGTGGTAACTACACTTGCACAGCTAGTAATCCAGTTAGCACTGTGAGCTACACCGCTGTTTTGAATGTAAAGGGTATTAATGTGTTTGAACTTCTTGACACAATTTATGAAATTTAATTTTTGTATTTTCCCTTTTCTTTGATTATATTCATATTTTACCACAGCTAGTTCCCATATGCTATATTATTGAATTGAAATATCCATGCCTATAAATTTTTCAAAAAAATCAATCTCAATATTTTGGTATCTCAATTTTTATTTGAATTTGAACTTTGAAGTGGCACCTCAAATAATGCCGTTCAGTTTCGGGGATGAACCAGTAAATGCAGGAGAAATGACATCTGCTCAATGTTCGGTTAATAAAGGTGATATGCCAATTATTATAAATTGGTATTTTAACAACGAAAAAATAAAGGATATGAATTTCGGGATATCTATTGTTAAAACCAATAATAGAATAAATACTCTCAGCATCGAATCAATTAAAGCCGAACATGGTGGTTTATATACTTGTGTCGCATCAAACAAAGCAGGAATTGCTAACTACACTTCTTCGTTAATTGTAAATGGTACTCACTACATTATTACATTTCGCTAAGTAGCATTTTAATTACTAGAATTTTTTTATTTTCCTTATTTCCATGTTTCCATTTCAATCTTCAATTTTGATAACAATATTGTAAAAAAAATAATGTAAAATTTGTCAAATATTAATTATTTTAATCATGTATTATACATTTCTCGTATTAGTTTTTTTCTTGTGTATAACATAGTATTTTCATTGTGAATATATGAACTTTTTTATCCAAAAACTTTAATTAGTTTTAAGGAATTTTTCAATCATACTATTTTTGTCTTAAATTTCAAGTAAATTATTTTGCATACGTTTATGTTGATAATTTCTTCAGTGGCTCCAGTGATATCACCTTTTGAATTTGACGAATCTATATATCATGGTGAATCAATCCAAGTTTACTGTCATATACCAAAAGGTGACAAGCCACTTAACATACACTGGAATTTTCATGGAAGTGAAATGTTTTCCCACCTTGGTATTTCTACCACGAAAGTGGGTGATCGTTCCTCTATCTTAAGTATATCCACTGTAATGGCTGGTCATGCTGGTAACTACACTTGCACAGCTAGTAATCCCGTCAGCACTGTGAGCTACACCGCTGTTTTGAATGTTAAGGGTATAAATGTGTTTGAACTTCTTGACATAATTTATAAATTTTAATGTTTTATCTTATTTTTATTAAATTATTTTATTTTTTGATTATTGTACCACATAGTTAATCCTTCATATATTATATAATTACCACGTAAATCAAAGTGTGAACACATTTTCTAATTTATGCTTTTGGAGCATTTGTATTTTCATATTAATACAGCAAAGAGTCTTCAATGTCAGGATAATTGCTATTTCCTAATTTTTTAGGATACTTTTTTGACTTTAATATCACCAAGCATTTATCAGTAATATTCTTACTACTTTAAATATTAATAGTTTCCAGATTTTCGAGCCATCTGTGATTTTTCATAAAATTTATAGTTGATTGAATAAGTATTAGTATTTTTTTAATATTAATTAATAAACATTAACATGTTCACAATAGTCGCTCCTCAAATTGCACCTTTCAATTTTGGTGATGAAACTTTAAATGCTGGAGAAACAGTTACATTACCTTGTACAGTCAACAAAGGTGATTTACCACTTAAAATTTACTGGATTTTCAATGGAAAAGAAGTTGATCCTAACGATGGAATAATTGTGAATAAAAATGGAAAACGAATATCAGTATTAAGTATTGATTCTATTCAGGCAAAGCATAGAGGAAATTATACCTGTGTTGCCTTGAATACGGCTGGAAGAGTTGATCACACAGCTTATTTATTTGTTAATGGTATTCAGAGAACACCCTAATATTTATATTTCTTAGCATACTATTAATTCCTTTTGTATTTCCTTGTTAATTTCTTATTACGATATAAAATTTTTCTCAATTTGTACTTTAAAGTGGCTCCACAAATAATGCCATTCAGTTTTGGAGATGAACCAGTAAATGCAGGTGACATGATATCTGCTCAATGTTCTGTCAATAAAGGGGATTTACCGATTGTTGTAAATTGGTACTTTAATGACAAAAAAATAAATGACATGAATTTCGGAATTTCTACCAGTAAATCTAGTAATAGAATAAATCTACTAAGCATTGAATCGATTAAGGCTGAACATGGTGGTTTATACACTTGTCTTGCTTCGAATGAAGCTGGCATTGCAAATCATAGCAGTATCTTAGTTGTAAATGGTATTCTTTTCCTATTTTGTAGATTAACTTACTAAAATGGTTATTGCTTTTATTTTTATTTTCATATCCAAGTCTTTTTTTTACAATTGATTTTACAGTAAAATTTTATGTAAAAATTTTCAATTTGTCAAAATTTTTTCCATTTTTGGCCTATAAAATTTTTTTGAGAATTGAGATTCATCACATATAAATGATAAATGATTATTAAAATTTCAAATTGTTTATAAGTATTGTTATTTAAGAGTAATCTTTTTTACACAAAAATTCTGCACTAGCTATGCGTTAAATCTTAGATTCCATTAAACTAATAACATTGCATATTTCATTTTCATGATTTTCTTAGTGGCACCCTTGATATCACCTTTTGAGTTTGACGAATCTGTTTACTATGGCGAATCAGTCCAAGTCAATTGTCACATCTCAAAAGGTGACAAGCCCCTTAAAATATGGTGGAATTTCCATGGAAAAGAAATGTCTTCTCACCTCGGTATTTCCACCACAAAACTGGGTGAACGTTCCTCTATCCTTACTATATCATCTGTAATGGCTGGTCACACTGGTAACTACACTTGCACTGCTAGCAATCCTGTCAGCACTGTTAGCTACACTGCTATATTGAATGTTAAGGGTATAAACTTACATGATTTCTTGATGCGGCTTATTTATTTCATATGATTTTAATTTTCAATATATTTTTTCACAAACAATCCTTTTTTACGCTACACCACTTGTTCCTACCGGGTGTTTTTTTTTAACGTTCCATTTGCATTTATGATTGTATAATATATGTTGTTTTCGATTTTGTGCAATTTGATAATGAAAATCAAGTGTTTCGATGATATCATCTATGATCACTAACTATTATTCCGTAAATGTATGGCAAAATACATTCATATTTTTAATTAAGGTTTATCGATCAAATATTTATGTGGCTAAAAATCTTTTGCACGTTCATGTTTTTAATACATATATACAGTCTAACTTATTTTATCATTTTTTAAATTATTTGCATCACAGTTGCACCTTACATCGTTCCATTCGAAGCTGATGGTTCTGTTTTTGCTGGAGAATCGGTACAGCTAAATTGTCACGTCTCAAAAGGCGATTTACCAATTGATATAACATGGAATTTCCATGGTCAAGAAATGTCTTCTCATTTAGGGATATCTACTACAAAAATGAACGATAGAGCTTCATTTTTGACAGTTTCATCTGTGACTGCAGGTCATAGTGGCAATTATACATGTACTGCTAAAAATAAAGCTGGCTTTGTCAGCTACAGCACTATACTCAATGTCAATGGTATAATGTATTTTATTTTAACTGTCTTTAATTATGAAACTGTTTTATTATTATTTAATTTGAAATTTACATTACAGTGTGGTTTTTCCCAGTTTCCTTCATTTGATATATAGTAATATGCTATTCGTTTTTTCCTTTTGATGTGCAACAATTAAAGAACATTGAGCGCTCAAAATACGCATTACTTTAAAATTTTGTATTAATGTGAGCATATACTTCATATAAATATTACACTATCCAGTTATTGTATTTTGTCAAAGTATACTTTTCAAAACAAGGAAATTTTACGAATACGTATATTTTGTATCGAGTTTTTATTCACAATAATGCAAATTAGTTTTAAAAATGCCATTTCTGTTTTGCTTGAAAATTATTCTCTTTTCTCAATTTTATAAACATAATTTTCTACAGTTGCACCAAGTATACTACCATTCGATATAGATCAGGCACTATTTTATGGGGAATCAGTACAGTTAAATTGCCATGTTTCTAAGGGAGACATCCCTCTTGATATTTTTTGGAATTTCCATGGCTTAGACAAAGCCTCACACATGGGAATTATTACAACTAAATTAGGGGATAAAACTTCTATCCTTAATATACCTTCACTAACAGAACTTCATAATGGAAATTACACTTGTATAGCAAAAAATGTGGCAGGAACCTCTTCTTACTCTACAGTTTTGAAAGTTAACGGTATAATTAATCATACATATTGTTGATCTTTAATTGTGAGTTTTTCATTTTTTACTATCCCTTCTATACACAACTTTGCGCTTACAATTAGTTAAAATATTAATTTTTACTTGTCATATTTGATTTTTAACCATGGTTTCAACTATTAGGAAGTTATTTTTCAAAACCCCAATTATTTTACTCTCAGTCAAACCACATATTATGCCGTTTGAATTGGAAGATTCTACATTCTCCGGAGAGTCTGTTCAGATGACTTGTCATATAACTAAAGGGGACGATCCAGTTCAAATTTCATGGAAATTTAACAATGATGATATAAGATCAAATGTAGGTGTTTCAATAGCTAAAATGGGAGATCGAACATCATTTCTTTCTATATCTTCTGTTATGGACATACATAGTGGAAATTACACATGTATTGCCGAAAATAATGCTGGAATTAGTAGTCATACTGCAATTCTTTACGTTAAGGGTAATTTTAGTTAAAAAAATTTTGTAAATGCTCAATGTAATCATATTTCTGCACTTTTTCCATTATTATTTATATTTTAATTTGTTCAAACGTGAATGTTTTATTTCGTTCCAACTTTGCTAATGTAGCCAAGCTTTATATTTATACATACCTGCTTTTATCTTCGACGGATTTTTTTTTATTAAATCATGTGATATTTGAGTTTGAGTTTGTATCAAAATTTAAATTTATTTAAAATGCTACATTTATTGTTACGCAACACATAGTTTATGATTCTTTATCAATCATACTCTTTAATTATTAATGATTCTTTTTGTGTTGATTAATACTATTAATATTTTCAACTAACAAACTATTGATTATTATTTTTATGATAGTACATACAGCCTAAAAATTAAAAAATATATATATTATAGGCCGAAAATTTCGGATATATCGATTTACCCAATCTAAAAATTCAACTTAATTTTTCAATAGTTCCTCCAACCTTGCAACCATTTTCTTTTGGGGAAAAGGCCCTTAACTCTGGACAATCAGTTCTTCAACCTTGCTCAGTTATTGAGGGTGATCACCCTCTTAAGTTGAGTTGGCTCTATAATGGGGAAATCATTTTACCCCATATGGGTATATCAGTAATTAATATAGGAGAACTCAGCGCTATATTGAATATTGCATCAGTATCAGATGTGCATGCAGGTCATTATACATGTGTAGCTGAAAATATTGCTGGGAAAACTACTCATACTTCAGATTTAATTATAAATGGTACTTTTATTATGAATTTTCATTTTATTTTTCGACAGGTTGCAATTTGTTTGTTACAATTCAAACAAACTCCTGCTTAATTTTCCTTCACATTTCCTACCATTCGATTGTTACTATCCTATTTATAATATAATTGTAAAATAAAAATATTTTCTAAGGTGCTTAGTAAATATATTATCTTTATATTTTTTTTATAATTTCATTTAATAAAATAATCAATACTTCGTACAAACACTATTTTAACCTTTAAATAAATTTCGGGATAAAAATTTACTTTCCAGTACTTCCAAAAATACTTCCTTTTACATTTGGTGATGAGTCTGTTCATCTTGGAGAATATTCTCAAATATCATGCACAGTTTCTCATGGAGATCTCCCTATTTCATTTGAATGGAGTTTCAATAAAAATGTTATATCACCTAGAAATCATGCTTATTCCATTTCAAATTCTAAAAGAAGTAGTGTTTTCGCAATTGATGCCGTATCTGGTGATCATGCCGGAAATTATTCGTGCATTGCTGGAAATAGGGCTGGGAAAGTTGAATATTCTGCTACTTTAGTAGTTGATGGTTTGTTGTGCTCTGAAAAATAAATATTAATTTTAGCATAGAATTTTTAGTGCTTAAGTTAGAAATATATTCTTTTGATTTTCCTTTTTCTCTACATCCCATTCTCAGTTCCACCAAAAATCGCGCCTTTTACAACTGGTATGGAACCAGCCTTTCTTGGAGATTTTTTCACCCTCCAGTGCTCCATGATTCATGGAGACCAACCTATCACTATATACTGGTTATTTGATAACGACCAAATAAATAAAGAACAAGGCATTCTTGTGAATTCTTTGGGCTCGAGAAGCAGTGTTTTGACAATAGATTCTATAAAAGCAAAACATGCTGGAAATTATACATGTGTTGGAAAAAATGTGGCTGGAATCACAACGCATTCTACTTCTCTGATAGTCAACGGTTTGAACAAAGTCAAAATTTTCAATTTTAACCAACGCTTTTCTTTTTCAGCTAAAAAAATACCTATTTAATTTGTTAAAATTACCTTCGTTCTTATTCCTAGTACCTCCAACAATTCTACCCTTCTCATTTGGTGATGTACCTTCCAATCCTGGTGATGCTGTACAAGTTACCTGTCTCGCCACTAAAGGAGATACTCCTTTAGATATTTCATGGACATTTAGTAGTGACACTATGGATTCGACTCTTTCCCAAGATATCATAACTACTTCAACAAGTCCTAGATCAAGTATTTTGATGATCAACTCTGTAACAGCAAATCATCAAGGAAATTATACTTGCATTGTTAAAAATACTGCAGGAAGAATTGAATTTGCCGCAACACTTGTCATCAATGGCATGTTTAATTTGAAACAACATTAATAATTTGACAATGATTGCTAACAGTTCTCGTCACTGATTCATAATTGCACTCTATTTATTTCTTTGGAATATTCTGTTTCCAAATACATTAACATCCTAATTTTCTTGTTAAAAGGTGCCTAACTTTTTTTTCAGTCAGACCTAGAATCGTACCTTTCGAATTTGAGTCTCCAATTTTCGCAGGCCAAGCTGCACAAATTACTTGTCTTGTTTCGGAAGGTGACCTCCCAATGGAAATAAATTGGAGCGTTGAAGCTTCCGATACAAGCTCTCAAAGTGGCATATCCACAAACAAAATTGGAAATCGTGCTAGCTTTCTTTTAGTTGATCCAGCTAATTCAGGTCATAGTGGCAACTACACATGTACAGTAAAAAATCCTGTTGGTGTTGTGAATTACACGGCTTCTTTGGAAATTCATGGTATTTCGAAAAAGTATAAAATGCTTCATCCAAAACTCCTGCATGAAATGTTGATCCTTTTGTATCGATTATAAACATACTCTTCGGATTATTTTTTTATGAATATGAACCTATTGTATTGTTTTTTTATTTAGTTTTTTTTGTTGTGTAAATTTTTCAGAATTGAAAATTGTTAAAAAAAATATTGAGTATAATGACATGTGTGTATTTCTGTATGGTTCAAATTTATTGGTCATTAAATGGCATTTTTATAATACTGGTTCCTATATGAATAAAAAACAAAAACAATTTTTCCTAATAGTCAATGAAATGAACTTTGTAGTGAACTCAACACAAAAAGAATGGAATTACTATAATTATATAATCTATAATTATTTTAATTACTTTGGAATGCAAAAAATGATAACTATATGATTCATGCTATATAACTTATCTAAGAATTTTACTGTAAAATAATTAAAAAGATAATTAATTTATTCTCATCTTTTTGGAAATGTAATTAACAAGTATTTAAATTAAATTTGTATGTATTTAAATTTTCAAATAATTCATATTTTCAAATTATGATAATTTTATTTGTTAAAAATACTTTTAATATTAATAGTTGCATATTACTTGGTGTTAAATTTAGTTTTATATTTTTATGATCAATAGTGTTACCAGATATAGAGCCATTTAATTTTCACGCCCAGGGAGTAAATTCTGGTGTTTCAACAAGAGTAATGTGTACCGTTAGTGGTGATCTACCATTGCTTATTCAATGGCTCAAAAATGGGGAAATCATTCCTGAAAATAATAAAATGACTCAACTTATTGACGATTACACTTCTATGTTGCTTCTAAGAAATGTTAGCTTAATAGATACTGGAAACTACTCTTGCGTAGCTTCCAATCCAGCAGGAAAATCGGTATATTCTGCCATACTTAAAGTGAAGGGTTTGTTTTATATAAACTTCAAAGTACTTTTGTAAATATATTTGCTTGGTTTTTTGTTTGATTCTTGTGTTGTTTATGTTGTTGTTTTGATATGGGAACTATCATCCTTCACAGAAATACCTCAAACTCAACCAATGTCTTTTGCATCAGAATATGCATCCGAAGGAGATTATGCTCAACTTACTTGTATAGTTACTAAAGGTGACTTTCCGCTCGTATTCGAGTGGTTTCTCAATGATAAAAAAATATCACCCGAGATAGGAATCTCCACCGTAAGCGTAGGAAAACAAACCAGTCTGCTCATTATCCAAAATGTTACCTTCTTGCATGCTGGTAACTACAAGTGTCATGTGACAAATCCAGCAGGAAACTCGTTTTCCACAACATCTCTTACTGTTAAGGGTAAATCGTTATAAAATTTATAAATTTTATTATATTAAAAACATAAACAAAATTTCCTTCAATATAATTAAAATTATAATCTTGATATTTGTGAAAAATATAATATTTTTATGTTCGAGAAATGATTTAATAATAAGCGTCCTGGAATATTGATCCAATAATTATTTGAAGACTTTACAGTAATTACCAATCTGATATTATTCCTCTTGGAAGTTTTTCCAATGTAGTGAAAAATTGTTTAAGTAGTAAAGATTAACTGTGATGAATTTCGAAATTCGAAAATGGCTTACTTTTTATTTGATAAATATGTATTGACATGATTGAAAATCCATGAAAATTATGCATTTTTCACCGACTTGTGTATGTGGCACCATTACATATTATTATTTTTGGACTGTTTGCCAAACCCCAAATTTTTCGCCTGATAAGGTCAAGCATTTATTTCTTCATATTCTACACCTCTCATTTGTATTGCTGTTACATATTGACTATGTATTTTTGTTCTAATAGTGCAGTGCATTGGTCTGATTGTTAATGTCTCGACTTGAAAATGTTTTAAATTACCAAAGTTCAAATAAAATCAAAGCTAGGCATCCTTTCCTTTTAGCCACAATCCTTTTTATTTATTTTTTTGCACTTTTATTTTCAAAGCCCATTAACTTGCGAAATTTTAACTAAAATATAAAAGTATTATCAACATTTCGTTAATATTATTTGAAACAAGTTAATGGACTGCTTTTTACTAATTATTTTTCCTGTCCCTTTTTACTTCTTTTACTTTTACTAATTTAATTTAAAATATAAATGAAAATCAATATTGGAATTTCTTTTATATTATATTCAACTTGAAATAGAGTTCTATATTGTATTAGATTATTTAAAAATTTCCTTGTGACATTGTTTATTTGATGTTTATTTAATTTTTAAAATCAAAGGTTTTTCATTAAATCTTTAGCTTTTCAGGCTTATCATTTATAACTCTATTTCAAACATGAATTTAATAATAATACTTTGACTATCTGATTTGCACAATATTTTAAAAATCTTGAATTTTCTCAATATTCTCAATTTCATCTATAACTTTGAATGTACTCAATACTTATAAAAATCTCTATTCTATTGTTCTTTTTATCAGATAGTTTCAGTTAATCATTATTATTTGAATAAACAATTACAGACAAATTTAACAACAAAATAAGCACATTAAAAAATCATTCTCATATTCATTGAAAAAAATTTCTATTGTTTTTTTATCATTTTATAACAATTAACTGTTTATTGTTATACATAATCAATGTGCTTATTTTGTAAGTGGTGGTGAGATTAATAATTACTTTTTTTCATATTAAACAATATTTAATTAGACTATTTTTATAAATTTTAAATTTTTTCTTAATTTTTAAAATTCAATTTATTATTGCTAACAGATCAATTTAAATTTTCATTATTTTTCGTTAATAATAAAATATAAATTTAACTTTTTTCTATACTAATTTAAGAATGGTTCATGCCAAAATTAATTGTTTTATTTTTTGGTATAATGACCACCACCACAAATTATAGTTGTGGAACTTGAAATTCGTATGATAATTTATATATAATATTTAATTTTTTAATTCATCTTCTTTTTCTTACCCAGCTACTCGTTACTTTTGTGTAAATTTGGAATTAACTTTGTTACATATATTGCTTTTTCAAGTTCTTACGGCTCATACTCGAAAAAATCTTACACTCTAATTCCAAGTTTCCCATAATGGATTTTAAATTTTTTTTACACATTTACATGAAGATGCAAATATTTTATTTTAATTTTTTCATGAGAAAGTTATTTGATAATTTTTCATAAATAAAACCAATTATATAAATAATTACAGTTTTTTCGCTTTTTGATTGCATAGTAACTAGAATACATTTATTATTATTTTTACTTTAAGTGAATATTATAATCTTCATTTATTCATTTTAACTGTAGTAAATTATTTAAAGCTTCTCAAAACATTTGAACAAAATTGTTATAATTTAGATTTGCAAAAATTGGGAACCTTGGATACACAATATCGAACATAATTCAAATAAATTTCATTATTTTACCCTTTGGCATGTATTCTAACTAATACGAATTTTTTAGTTCCTCCTCGCTGGATACTTGAGCCTACTGATAAAGCTTTTGCTCAAGGATCCGATGCTCAAGTTGAGTGTAAAGCTGATGGCTTCCCCAAACCACAAGTTACATGGAAGCGATCTGAAGGTAAACTGATTTATATTGTTTTTTATTCTATTTTTCACATTTTCTCAAAAAAGTCATTGTAAATATTTTTCCTAGGCGACACTCCTGGAGATTATAAAGATTTAAAACCCAACAACCCAAATATTAAAGTTGAAGATGGTACTCTTTCTATTTCTAATATTCAGAAAGTAAATGAAGGCTATTATTTATGCGAAGCTGTTAACGGAATCGGTTCTGGTTTATCTGCTGTCATTTTGATTAGTGTTCAAGGTATATTTCTATAAGGTAATTATATTTTATTTTTCAACTATAAATTAATTTTTGGTTTGTAGCACCACCCCAATTTGAAATCAAACAAAGAAACCAAACCGCCAGAAGAAGCGAACCAGCTGTACTTCAATGTGAAGCTCGTGGTGAAAAACCAATTGGAATCTTATGGAACATGAATAATATGCGTTTGGACCCAAAAACTGATAATAGATACACAATCCGAGAAGAAATCATGCCGGGCGGCATTCTTTCTGATTTATCAATTAAGCGAACTGAAAGAGGAGATAGTGCACTCTTTACATGTGTAGCTACTAATGCTTTTGGATCTGATGATACTAGCATCAACATGATTATTCAAGGTAAATATTATTAATTCTCATATCAATCACTTTTATCTCATTTAAAGATGTTTTATTCAATTTACTCACAACTTACAGAGGTACCTGAAACCCCCTATGGTCTTAAAGTTGTCGACAAATCTGGACGGTCTGTACAATTATCCTGGGCTGCACCCTATGATGGAAACTCCCCCATCAAGAAGTATCTCATTGAATACAAAAGATCGAAGGGCACATGGGAAAAGGATATTGATAGAGTTTTGGTCCCTGGTAGCCAAACAGAAGCTGGTGTATATAGCTTGCATCCTGCAACTACATATCATTTACGCATTGTCGCTGAAAATGAATTAGGAACCTCTGAACCGTCTGACACTGTTACAATTATCACAGCCGAAGAAGCTCCATCTGGCCCACCAAGTGATTTGAAAGTTGAACCATTAGATCAACATACACTCAAAGTGACATGGAAGCCTCCTCCACCTCAAGATTGGAATGG
>JAOXNN020000001.1:492474-509706 GCA_028571205.2 Hydropsyche betteni
TCCACCCCATGACGTTTTATGCACCACACTTACAGCTCAAACAATCCGTGTTTCCTGGGTGAGCCCCCCTCTTTCTTACGCTAACGGCGTAATTAAATCATACAAAGTAATTTATGGACCTAGTGATACGTGGTATGGTAAGTATTTTTTTTGCTTTATCTTTTTCAATATTTCTATTATTTTCAATAACAAAAATTAATTATCACTATTTTTTTTAGATGAAAAAACTAAAGATACGAAGATTACTTCAAGCAGCGAAACTATTTTACACGGCCTTAAAAAATACACTAACTATTCCATGGAAGTATTAGCAAGTACCTCAGGAGGTGATGGTGTCAGATGTATCCCTATTCATTGCCAAACAGAACAGGATGGTATACTAATTTATTTATTTATTTTTCAATTTACATATAAGATTTAATTGCAAGGATATTATTATACATGTATCATTAATAATTAATTTTAGTTCCCGAAGCTCCTACTGCTGTTAAGGCTTTAGTAATGAGTACCGATTCTATTCTTGTATCATGGAGAGCACCCACCCAACCAAACGGCATTGTAACACACTACACTGTTTACACCCAAATGCAAGGAGCTGAACCTCATTCTAATAAAGTCATTGACATTTTACAATACATTTTTATATTTCAAATAACCTCAATGCTTTAATAAAAAGTATTTTTTATATAGATACCTGCATTGCAAATGAGCTATTCTGCCACAGATTTGAAAGGAGCTCGTTATGATTTCTGGGTCACTGCATCTACTGTTATTGGAGAAGGTCAACCCTCACCAACTGTTTCTACTAGTCCTAATACCAAAGGTGTCACGAAACATAAAACTTCTTTCACTGCAAGAAATTGGCTTCGTGGTAGAATAGTTATAAAACAAATTTCATTATTTTTACAGTTCCTGCCAAAATTGCATCCTTCGATGATTCATTCACAGCTACTTACAAAGAAGATGTTAAATTACCTTGTCTTGCGGTCGGAATTCCTCCACCAGATATTTCATGGAAAGTAAGAATCAAGTTTTTATATAATATTATAAATTATAAATTTCTTATTTTCTTATGGAATGTGATCATTTGATTACTTTTCATATTTTATTCTTTTGGTTTTAAGTTTTTTCTTATTTTTTGTACAAATTACACCTCATGTATAGGTCAAAGGAGCACCATTGGAAACATCTGACCGAGTAAGACAATTGCCAGAAGGATCATTATTTATTGCTGGTGTTGCACGTGATGATGCTGGGGATTATACTTGCTTTGTTGAAAATCAATTTGGAACAGATACTGTAACTCACAAACTTACTGTCCACGGTAAAAAACTCTTATCTATGTCAATTATTACCACAAGTATTATTCATATAAAAAATTAATTAAACTTTTTGCTCAATAAAGCTCCACCATTCCCACCAGCCGTAACATTGGCTTCAAGCAGTGTATCGGCATTATCTCTTCGACTTCGCCCTGTTAATGTCAATGCAACACCCACCCACGGATACACAATTCATTACAAACAGGAATTTGGTGATTGGGAAACAGTTCAAGTTTGTTCATTCGAACCAATTCCTTAAATTTTATATTTATACATTAATTGATACTAATCCCAAAATAATTTAGGTATCAAACCAAGCTACAACTTACACTTTGGAAAACTTATATTGTGGATCTAGATATCAAGTTTATGTAACTGCTTACAATAGGTAATAATATTATAAACTTTCGATTTTAACATGTTTTTGATTTTTTAATTTAACATCGAAATTATCTTTTTTACAGTATTGGTACTGGTGAAGCCAGCGATGTTCTGAATGCTCGAACCCGTGGTTCAAAACCAATTGTCCCCAGAGCTATTGACTTTATGGAAGTTTCTAGTGGAAGTGTCACTCTTCATTTCAAACAATGGCAAGATGGTGGATGCCCAATGACTCATTTCGTTGTTGAAAACAAGAAAAAGTAATTATTTTTTTCAATATTGTTATTTACATTAATATTTTTCTATATGTTTATGTGTTTTTCAGAGGTGCTGCTGAATGGAATCAAATCTCAAATAGTGTCAAACCAGGAGGAAACTTTGTTGTACTTGATCTTGAACCTGCGACTTGGTATTTATTGCGAATCACTGCTCACAATAATGCTGGATTCAATGTTGCCGAATATGAATTTGCTACTCTTACCGTTACTGGAGGTAAAATTTATATTATTACATTCAAATTACGTTTAAAATGAAACGTTATGAAATTTCCATTTTGATTATTATCAATTTCAACTTATCTAGGGTTGAAATTATCAATAGTTTCATTAAAATTCTTTAATTATATTTTGTAGGAAAAATCCTTCAAATAAATTTTATTAAAATTCTATTCAAATTATAGGCTTGAAGAATTTCCTATTTTTGTTGCATCAATAAATGACAAGATTATTTTTATTTTGTTTGCAATAACCATAAATTCATTCATACCGAATTGTACCTTTATTCAGCCAATTTCATAAAGTTTCATTGATTCATTAGAAATTATTTTTTTGTTCATTGATTTGGCTAAATTTAATCAGATTTGGTGTGAATGAATTTCAGGTACTATTGCACCTGCTCGCGAGTCCCCGTCTTTGACCACTGAGGAAACATTGAAATTATTAATGTCCAATCTAAATCTTATTGTGCCTGTTGTGGCAGCAATATTGGTCATTATAATTGCTATTGTTGTTGTCTGCGTGGTTCGAGGTGGAAGAGACGATGGAAAAGGTTACTTTCAATGTTTTATATGATTTTTTTATTCGTTTAGGGACTGTGTCACCATTACCTGGTGGCAGCATAAATGGAATATCGCATGCGGAAATTCCAGTTTGGCTCAAAGCCTGGTTGGAGCCTGAAGTACTAGTTCCTATTCTAGCCACAATTGTCGTTTTGGTTGTTGGCATTGTTGTTATTTGTGTTACATTAGCAAGAAGGCACCAACCTCAAAGACTTCGAGGTCAGAAGGACGTGTATTGTATGTATACTGTGGCATGGCAATCGCAGCTTTTTCTTATATTTTCTTTATTCATAATATTTTAATTTTTTCAAGAGTTTAAATTTCATACTCAATTCCTGTAAAAAAAAAACATTCTAATCCAAGATCACATTACAAATTTAATTCATGCATTAAATTTTACTTTTTGTCTTACCATTTATCAAATTCATGAAATATCACAAACAATAAGGCCATGCATATAATATACTTGTATTTAACAATATACAAATGTGTTCATCAATCTATTTCAGATCTATTTTTTAGTGAAAATTAAACTTGTTCTTTAATTTATAGTTGTTATGATTGTTTTATAGTTTTCTAAACAGTAAAATTGTTTTAGTGAATCTCTCATCAGATTTATTTTGATTGCTGAGATCTTGTTGATTTTCTATATTTTTAAATTAGTGTTTATACTCATCTCTTCATATTCATTTCACGTTTCATATATATTTAATTTAAAGTCTTGCAACTATGCATGATTATAAGTAATCTTGATCATGTTTTCATTTATTACATGCATTAATTTTATATTACTTTAAAGCTGGCATGTTTGTGTCGACATATTGATAGATGTGTATGTCAATGTTGTCTTATAAAAAAAATTCTAAACGATTTTGATCGATATTAAATTTTGAAAAACTAATATTTTAGTAAAGGGTATGCAAAGAGATTTGATTCCATTTATTAGATATTTACAACTTTACTTAAAAAGTATGGCAAAAAATTTAATATCTTTTACACTATTTTCAAACAGATGATGTTGTTTACAATCAATCTATGATGAATCCTGCTGGTACACTCGATAAACGCCGGCCTTCTTTGAGAGATGAACTTGGTTACATTGCTCCACCTAATCGGAAACTCCCACCTGTACCTGGATCTAATTACAATACCTGTGATAGAATTAAACGAGGAACTGTCATAAGTAAGATTTTGAAACATACTTTTTTACTAGACATGTACATCATAATTATCTTTTTTAGTGAGTTATTTTAGGTAATTATTCTGTCTTATCTTCATTTAATGTTTCCCATACATCTTTCATTTTTGACATTATAATCCATCATCATAATGCGTTTTGGATGCATGAAATTTTTACCTACAACTCTAAATAATATAGCCACCATATCTACTGCTTTTCTTTTATCCATATTGCAGTGTTGTATTATCGCATATTTTTTAAGTAAAATATATTTAAGTATAATCGATTCCCAGAATACTGGTTTTAAGAAATTTATATAATTCCGTTATGTTAGTAATCATGTATTCAGTTAAAATTTTATATTTTAATATAATTACTCTTTTTACGCCATTTGAAACATTTTATATTATCCACATATTCACAATTTCATGAAATCAGAACTTTTATATAGGTATACAACAGCATAAGGTAATCGCATGTATTTTAGTGAAACTTCATCATTCACTTTTGGCATAATTCATTCTGATGGTTGTCTATAAATTATTCGATCGCATTTCTGATCAATTTAATAACTTGAATTCATTCATTCATATAAGTGATCAGATATGTGCTTCCCTTATTTGATTTATATTTTGTTTATTCTATAATTTAATTTCATCTTAAATACATCATTGAAGATATATATTCTGTTACATTTCAATTTTTTTTTTAATCATTTCTACTATAGAAAATAATATCTCATTTGCAATCAACAGCTGGCTATGCTATTTACTTTTCAAAATATTATTCCCAATATGTAAAAAAATATCAATTGTGAAGAGATTATTTTCTACAGTACAATAGCTTGATGTTTATTTTTTGCTCCCATTATTATGGCATTAGGTAATTCAATGCGATCTCCACATTCAACATGGGATCCCCGACGTCATCATTATGAAGATCTAAGGCATTTAGGAGGAAGACGTATACGGCGAGGTGGTTCTGGTGACGGTTATAAACCAGGTATACAATAGATTCCAAAGTTACATAATTCTCTTTAAAAATAAATATTTGTTTTTCAATATCATTATTAACTGTATGTTTTTCGCTGACTTATCCATAAACGAATCTACTCATTAACATGTTATGCTATATATAATTCAAACTTTTCAAAATTTTCAAAAATAAATTTTACAATATCATAAATTATTTATTGTGACTCGGGAATCTTTTGTATTATTTCAAAATTGAAAACACGTGTCAATTATTAAGGTAGGTATATTTTCTGAAATACATATCATTCTGCTCAGGTATAGTAAAAATCTCCTTTGTTCTAAATTACAAAGTTTTCTTCCCTCTTGTGTGTAGTTTTCAATATATGTACTTACTATTTTGTTATTTATTTGAAGATCTCAATAATTATGAATTATATTATAATCCATTTAGATAGTTTCTTTACGTGTTTGGGAAAATTAAATTTATTTATTAACTATTAAGAATGTGATCAAAATGAAAATCTATATTGAAACGGATCATTTTTTTTTTACAAATAAATCAAATTACTGTAAGTGGGGTTTAGTGATTGTACATTTGAATCTGGTTTCACATTTGTCTTTCCTCCGAAATTTTAAATTCAAATAATATTTCAGTGTTTTCAAAATTTTTAAAATGAATATGGCATTTAATCGAGTTTTCATTTAATTAAAAAAACGCATCATTCTAAAACCATTACAATAAATAAAAGTAAAAAATTCTTGCACTAACACTTATTTTATATTGTAGCTGGTATGGAGGATGAAATTTGCCCGTATGCAACATTCCATTTGCTCGGATTTAGAGAAGAAATGGACCCAACCAAAGCTGGCTTGAATTTCCAAACCTTCCCTCATGGAAACGGAATGCCTCATGCAGGAACAATGGGCCCCCCTCATCATAATTCTCACAATATTCATTCCCGCTCAGGATCACAAAGCATGGTATTCTAATTGAAAATATAATATTCTTCACAGTATATTGTTACATGTGAATTTTTAAAGAAAATATCTCTAAATGTCATTACTTAATTTCATCTATAATTATAGCCAAGACAAAATAATCGTTATGCTCGCAAAAATTCCCAAGGAGGAACTTCAATTTATACTCCTGGACCCGAATACGACGATCCCGCTAACTGTGCTGAAGAAGATCAATATGTCAGATAAAAAATTAAGATGATGAAGACGTACTATGTAATTATTTTGCCCATTACTTATTTTATTTTTGAATTATAGAGGAACCGTTATTCTCGCCCCACATACGGACGTGCTGGCGGACCTGAATATGATGACCCTGCATCTTGCGCGCCTGAAGATGATCAATATACTGGACAGTATGGTACTCCTTATGAACATTATGGATCTCGCCCAAGCTTTGGTGATTTAAATTTATTTCTTATTTTACTTCAAAATTTCATATAGATTTTTTACATTCATTTTTTTTATTTTAAGCTGGTTCTGGCCGAAACTTGAATGCCTCACCTGAACCACCACCACCTCCTCCACGAAACCAAAATCAAACTCCAAATGGTGACGGAAATGGTTCTTCGTTTAACGATTCTAAAGATTCAAATGAAATTTCTGAA
Source organism: Hydropsyche betteni (assembly GCA_028571205.2). Classification (NCBI taxonomy): domain Eukaryota; kingdom Metazoa; phylum Arthropoda; class Insecta; order Trichoptera; family Hydropsychidae; genus Hydropsyche; species Hydropsyche betteni. The sequence continues at coordinate 499,014 of JAOXNN020000001.1, forward strand.
GCTGAATGTGATCAACCCCGAGCTATTGCAGGTATTCAACTGTTAATGAAGGATTTTTCATTTTTTTATATTTTCAAAGAAGAGATGACACAAATAACTTTCTCATTCCTAAGATCTGTCATGTGGCGATGCTTAAGATTTATACGTCTTTATTTTATTTTTAATAAAAATAAAAATAAACAAGTACAATGTGCATTGATTCGATAATATGACTGCCTATATTCTTAAAACGGAAAGTTGTTTTGCAACATGAAAGTCAATTGTGTGTTTCAGTATTTTAAAAACTTTAAATTAAATGCTTTATTTATTTTGCTTGAATTAAAGTCTATTGAAACAACTATACTCAATATTACTCCACGAGAGTTATTATGGATAGTATTTAAACAATAACTATCGAAGGAAATATATCCAGTAATTATTTTTTTATTTAAAACAAATATTTTGTGATTAACACTTCGACTCTATGTCATTAATTGTGACTTACAAATATATCTTTGTTCATGTCTTATTTAATTAATACTGCATGCTGATTTTATTAAAATAATTACATATTACACTTTTATATAAAATATTATTATATCGCATTGGATAAACTTAGTCTTGCGTATTAAGTGTGTTTGCTTTCATTTTTTATCAAAATTTTCCCAAACATCAAATAATGCAGAGAACTATATTATTTAATTATTTTTCTTATTGAATATCTAACTGCAATATTTAACTTCTTTTCAAAACTAACTTCACGTATCTGATCTGTATCGGATCAGATCAAGAGCAAAAAGTACAAATCACATAATTATTTTGGAACTTTATGTGTTCACCAATTAATTCCTTTTGTTTTTTTTGATCATCTGATTACTTTGATATAATAACTAAAACTTTATTTTATTCATCAAATAATCATGTTTGCGCATTATTTGATATTGGTAAATAAATATATAGTGATTTTATTTGTTGTATTGTAATGATATGAACTTGTCTTGTGATGTCATGTGTTGTAATTGCAGTCAGAGCGCACAATACCAAGGATGGCATGTCCACCGAAGAAATGAGAAAACTGATTGAAAGGTCAGTCTTCCATGACAACCTTCAGTCATACATATCTCTAACATTACATATATGATATATGTATATTAATATTTGAAAATAATAACAGTAAATGCATATGTATAGACATATTTAAAGCAAATTATGTGATTGACTATAATTGTCAATTATATAATAATAGATTTTCATCTAATTAACCCAATTTTTCAATTCATATGCTTTTCTACATTGGATGCAATCCTTATAATGAAATTTCATTAAAATCATCAAATTCTTTGCAAAATATTTGATGAATCATGGTATTTTTATTGTTTATTTACATGACAAACTTTGCAGAAAACCGTAAGTACTAAATGTTGCATGGTTGTTAACGTAATAAAATAACTAAAGTAGTTTTTTTCTTTCTTAAATATATATATGTTTATATATATATATATTTTGATCAGCATGTTAAAGCTTATAAAAATATTTTGTTTCCAAAAAAATACTTGTCTTCGTTCTAATTCTATAATAGAAATTGAGTTCATACATTACTCCTTATCTGTTACCCTTTTTATAGGAACTTTTGTGTTTTTCAAAGATTTCATGTTTTCACTTGATAACAATGACTTCTTCATCTTCAAATACCATTGATTGAATTGAATTTAAATTATATGCTAGAGATTTATAACGAGTGTGTATATCATAACATGTTACACATACATAAATTTGTATTATTTCAAATCATTATCAGCTTAAATCCTATATCAATAGTATTTTGAAGTTAAATGGTATATAATATTTTCATTTTTTTTCTTTCGTGTAAATTTCGTATACTTCTTTCTTTTACCAAAGCTTTTACCTCTTTGACATATTGTTTAATTTGGACATAAATCATAATCTTGTTTCCATTACACATGCATTTGTTTGTGCATGCTTAAATGTACATCTTTAACCACGTAAAAAAATATTTATCGATTATCATGCAATTTATAGAAACGAAGCAACAAACGCCCACCAACAATTCCAAAGCAGCGGGGGACTCACAACCTACGATACTGTGGCAGTGTAATTTGTAAATTATTTAATATTGATTTACTATTAATAAGTTTTGTAATTTACGACTATTACCATTTTACCAATTATGTTATTATATTTAAAAAATGTATTATTTTTCTTCCATACCTATTCCATTTATTGAACACGAAAATATTTTCATTCATTACTTTGAAAAGCTCTTTTTCAACTTTTAAGTTTTTTCTTGTATTAATGTCTAATCACATATATATTTATATATATTATACTATCAATATCTACATCTTTAATAAATACATATACTCTTATGTAATACAAGTAGGTATATAAGATTTGAATGTGTATGTAACTTTTAAATACGTAACATATGTAATCGTATAATGATAATCCTTTTTTGCATATATCTTGATATTTTTATTTGTATAATTGTGTATATGTTATTTTGTTTAAATAACGCTCTACAGTGTAGTTTTTCTTGCCCAATCTTCTCGTGTTAGTTGTTTTCTTTTGAAATAAATGGTTGTGTGCGGCTTCTGAAAAGCAATATTTATATATAGTTTATTTCTCAAATTTTACCTAATATGCATCTCTCGAGATGTCGGATGGTAGAGTTTTCAATGAATTTGGTATTTTATAACTGAGAAAATCAAATTTTCAATCAACATTGTATTCATGCTCTGCCACGCGTAAAATTTTTCTTGCACAAAAAACACTGTACTTTTCTATGAATTTATTGTTTTATTTGAAAATGCAATTAATTTTCATACACGTTTTAATTGTTTGTGAGATTTTGATTGGTTCGATTTATTTTGAAAAATTTAACTACTGTTATTTTGGTTTTTCACACGAATTTTGTTATTTTCGGGATAGGTACATTTTTTTAATTAAATTAATTAAATTTGAGCTTTTAGATGTGTAAAAGGAAGACGAATTTTACCATTTATGAAATAAGCTCAACATTGTACATGTGATATTTTTATCCCAATTTAAGATAATATTTTGTAATTTCTTGTATGTACAATTTCTTGCATGAGCATTTTTTAAAATTGTAATTTTTTGTATAATTGCTAATTAATTTAATTACTTGTCGCTTACTTTGATTAAAAAATGTAGAAATTAATGTAGTCATATGCTCTTATCAATATTGCGTGTAGAATTTACATAGCTAATTTATTGTATTGAAATATTATGGAAAAAATTTTAAATTCTTAAATTAAAATGTGATTAATATTTAAAAAAAAATTCATGTGAAATTTGCTCTTGATCTATAATATGCAATCGCATTTTAAGTCACCTATGTGTGACAAATTTTGACATACACGTATTGTACTAAAAGTAGGTAACTGTTGACATCTATGAAAAAAAACAGATAATGAAATAATGTATGATAATGAATGTATAGATTTTAAAATTCTTATACTATTATATTAGATTTGAAGTAAATGTGATTGGCTCAAAAAGATACAATTTTTAAGTCTGAACGAATAGCTGTTTTAACATTGATGATGGAATATGTGTGGAGATCCGCCATAGCTGCAAATGCTTGTAGATTTAAATATGAAAATATTTAAAATTCGACAGTAATCGATTTTCACCTGAAAAATATCAGGTAATTTTATAATGAATATGATATAGTTGTGGCACTAAGCTGAGCGTGACAAATGATGAAGATTTCCTAATTCATCACAACTAATCTATTTGAAAAATATATCTCATATATAGTGATATTGATTAAGATATTTACAAGTAAGTCTCAAAGTATTTATGTCAAATTTACATAAATGTTTTCTAATGAGTGTTTTGTCATAGGTGTAATAATAATAAATGCTTGCTTTTTATGAACTCAAATGTTACACTTATCATTTTATACTTTGTTTCCAAAAAAAATGTTAAACTTATTTTAACGATTTTGTATATTTTTAAAATTAATTGAACAAAACAAATATTACTTTTCGTGAATCATGTTATATAATAGTAAAAGCACTTTGGGTGGCATTTTGAAGCTAGTCATATACCATAGAAATTGCTCAATACTAACATTTTCCCAATTTCAAAAAATAAATATATTTTGGTCAATTTTTTAAACTTATACTTAACATCAAACAAATAGTTGGAAATGTATCTAAATTATTTGAAGGTAAATTAATTAGTTGGTATACTGTAATTTTTAACAAATTAGTCACCTATTTCTTGTTTTTTTTCCATCAATTTGTACCAAAGTGTTTTGTAATCTGTATGCCAAATAAATTAATAAAAAAACAAATCTTTTCAATTATTTCTTGTCACGAATCTCTTCTAAAATATTCAGCATGCTCCGATACAGGATAAACCAGATTTATATATTGTATAATGAAACATTGAATAAATATTAAATTGGTTTATTTCGATACATACTATTATAGATTAGATGAACATTTTAACAATTTAGTTTGAGGCTGCTTTGACTATTTCTTCTGCGACTTCTACGGCAATAGCAGCTTCAGCTTTAGCCTAAAGTTTTTAAGTTTTTCAATTAATTCTATAAGCAGTATTTTTATGTAATTAATCTATTATTATGTGATAACTTACGACTTCAGTAGAAGCAGAATTTAGTTCTTGTTGAGCTTTTGATAGAGCATCTTGGGCGGCAGACCTATCCAAACTTTCAACCGGGTGGGCTTCTTCAGCTAAAACCTGAAAGTTATTAACAATCATTAGAATTTTGACAGAATTTTCAATATTATGGTTGAAAAAATGTACAATTTTAATTAATTATAGTACAACAATAAATAAAAAAAATTCATGATAAAAATTTCACTGAAAAAATTAAAAAACCTGAACAGAAGAGTCATCATTGATGGTGATTGTGCCTGATGATACAAATATTTTCTTGACTTTGCCATCATTTTCATAAACTGTTACAACTCCGGGTTTCAAAACAGCTATAATGAAAAAGATCAAATTTAATAAATATCAATATATGCGTTTATTTAAAAAAATATATATGATAAACTTACCTAGAGTAGGTACGTGTTTGGGCAGAATACCGAATGATCCACTGAAAGAAGGTACATCCACTTGCTTCACACTCACACTGTCATAAAAGACCTTTTAAAAGATGAATATTCCATTTGATTACTGAGTCCATATAGTAATAAAATTATTCTGAAAATTTGAGTTACCTGATTTGCAGCAGCGAACGTGAATGACATGTCATCGGCGTAGCTGCGTGATTGCAATGTGCGCAATGCACCTACTCGTCTAGCCAACATGTTAACAGAGCGAAGTGTGAAAGCCATGATGATCTGTAGATAATCTGATTTGTATTTAAAACATAAAGGTAAATTATCAAATGATTAATCATAATTTTGAAAGATTTTGTCAGAACCATCTATGATGATCAATGTCATAATTGATACAATTTGAAGAAATCAAGATAAAATAGAATAAAAATTGACGTTGAAAATAGATTTTACATGAAAATATGAATTATGTAATGAGTATTGAGGTTATGTAAAACATAAATTCAATGTATTGCTAAATCTTACAATACTAAAAACTGCGTAATAATCTGGATATAAATAAAAATTTCAAATTAAAAACTACAATAAAAGGTGATTGAAATGTAACCCTCACAGAGAATCGGCAATACTTGACAGATACACCGACTGACTGATGTTGCCACTACATAGAAAAATCCATAGTCCAGTGTGGCTATAAAACAAAATTATCAAAATTATATTCAACTCATCTTTTCGTTAGCTTTAAAAACAAATTTTCTTTTATAGATGTTTTTTTTATTTTTTGTTCGTATATTAAATTAAATTCAGTACATATTTTATATTATTAGCACTGCTCAGTATATGATCTATTCAGAGTACATATTTGTTATAAATGTCAACTGTCAAAATCATGTGTTTAATTTCAACCAGTGATAGAAATATAAATTCGTTTTTAGTTCATAATTTTGTGAATTCTGACTATATTGTTTAATAATACAAAATATTATGATACGCCGCGTAGCTGTTGGTGTTTCTGGCGGCGTTGATAGTGCAGTTTCAGCAGCTTTACTTAAAGATAGAGGTTAGTTCGTTTTATTTCACTATAAATCATTTATTAATTCCTAATATTATTATTATTACTGATCCATAAATGTAGGATTTGACGTCCATGGAGTTTTCATGAAAAACTGGGATTTGACTGATGAAACTGGACTATGTTCCGCTGAAAAAGATTACGAAGATGCCAAATATGTTTGTGACACATTGAAAATTCCTTTAACTAGAGTCAACTTCGTCAAGCAATATTGGAATGAAGTTTTTGTAAATCTCGTGAAAGACTATGAATCAGGGATAACGCCAAATCCAGATATATTATGCAATAAAAATGTTAAATTCAAATCATTTTATCAGTACTGTAGAAATAATCTAAAAGTTGATGCTATAGCAACAGGTCATTATGCGAATACTACTTTTGGTCCATTTTTAGAGAATTACAATTCCGATAAACGTGAGTGGAATTTTTTTATTATTTTTAGAGGCTATTGATTCCTCAATGCTATCATGATTGTATAATATTTGTGAGAACATGGAATTAAATGGTAATGTCATATTATTTACAATCATATTAATTTCCTTTCATTCGTGATATTATAAATTATTTGTTTATCTGTATTAAATTTTTGGTTTGTAATTTAGTAACATTGAGAAATTAATATTCATTTGTATAATCCTTTTTCTTTGTAGCATGTTCGGATGTGTTCTACTTTTCAGAATATTATTTCAGGTGTCAAATTACTTCGACCATGTGATAGTTCTAAAGATCAAACATTCTTCCTTTCTCAGGTAGGACAAGAGCCATTAAGACACACAATGTTTCCGATTGCAAATTATAAGAAATCTATTGTCAGAGATATTGCAAAAGGAAAAGGTCTTAATAATGTATTCAAAAAACGTGATAGCGTTGGAATTTGCTTTGTTGGCAAAAGACGATTTCAAGATTTTATATCCGAGGTTTAATACCTTTGTTTTCAAACATGTTTACTTTTTTATATGTGCAAAACAATAATTTGTTTGTTTTTAGTATATACCTTCTAAACCGGGAAATTTTATTAATATTGATACTGGGAAAATTGTTGGTGTACATAGTGGAATTCATCAATGGACTATTGGACAACGGTGCAATATAACAGGAAAATCAATAGCATATTTTATTTATAAAAAGGATTTGAGTAATAATAATTTATATGTGGTATGCACTTTGAAAATTAAAAAAAATATTTCACTAACGAGTTTTTCTCATAAACATAATCCCTTCGTTGATTTTATTTCAGGCACCCGGCACTGAACATTCTTCTTTAATATGTGATATTTTTTACGCTGAAAAACCTCACTGGATATTCGAAGAACCACATGCCCTTAAGATGAATTATACATTTAAATGTGAATTTCGATTTCAACATACACATCCTTTAATAAAATGTATGATTGTGAAGTCCAATTCCGGTCTTATTATAAAATTAGAAGAACCCATCAGAGCCTTGGCTCCTGGTCAATATGCTGCCTTTTACAATGACCAAGAATGTTTTGGCAGTGCGCGAATTTTAAAAGTTGGTCCAAGCATGTATTTTACAAAATAGCCAAAAGAAAATATAGTGAATATATTTTTATTCTATTTTAATAAATGAATCATTTATTAAAACCATGTAGAATCCAAAATAAATTGTGAATACGAAAATTTATTTTATTTCATTCTTATACTCTTATAATATAAAACTTTTTTTTGTTTATAAATTATAATTTTATGAAGAAATAAAAACCGATAAAGTATTAAATTTTCACTAATTATAATATTTATTCCGAAAAATTTATCAAATGTGTGATTTTCTTTACTTGAGTGATATTGCATTTGCAATAATGTATGTCAACAACCTTTAGCATATTCCAAAAAATATATATCCAAATAAATACGAAAAGAGGCATTTATTACCTTTCATTTATATGTTTGTGACATAATGAAAAATCAGGTACACTTAAACGCACATTCAGCCACAAGAATCAATTGAGCCATAACATACAATATTAAGAATAATGTGTGTGAATGCCGGATTTTCGAGATGTTAATTCACTTTTACTTTCGCATAGATTTTCCCAATACGGATATTGCATGACTGCAGATTTGACTTGGATAATAATGGTGAAAAAAAAACGAGGCTGCCAAATGAGTAGCTTCCACATAATTCAATCGAATATTATTCTGAATGAAAAACGCTAATTGAAATCAGCTCGCCCTTGATTTCCGATAAATTAATTTAACGTTATTAACCTTTTGTGCACTGTTCGCATTCATATTTATTCGATAATGCAATATTGAGGACATTTTTCTTTTGTGATATTTGACAGCCATTAATTGCTTTTGAAAAACGAGAAGTCCTATTCACGTATTGTATATTTCCATACGTGATTTACTTTTTTTCAAGAGCTCAGAAAAGTTTTTCAACTTTTATCACGATTCCATTTTACACATACGAATTATTGTACTATTTCCGTATTTTATGTTTCAAGGTTGAGCAGAACATAAATATATGTGATGTACTCCTTTCAATGAATTTTAAACATTAAAAAAAGTTTAAAACGTCACGACTACGCACCGGGATAAATCACTCTATCAAGTTAATTATGGCTAAACCTTTTTAAACATTTTTTTATTTTATTTTATGAGTAAAACGTGATAATACATTCACGCAAAAAGTTAAGTGTACTCAAAATCCGTATGATTTTTTTCAGCAAAAGTCAATTTTCTAACGTGAAACGGTTACGTGTGTTGTCAAATTTGAATACGAAAAAAAAAACAACACGACACATGTACTTGCGTTGTTTTTGTTTCATTATGCATATGAAATGAAGGAGTAATTATGTAATTTTACATAAATAATTAAAAGTTACTAAATGAACCATTCGAACGTTTTGTCGATAATTAATGTGGTAACTGGTCTAATCAATATCTTTCGTATAATAAATATTTGCATGAGATCGAAATTTATATGATATTTTACATTTTATCCTTACATAAAATATTGAGAAATTATTTTTATATGTAATAAATTATTTTGATTGATTGCCACATTGAAAATGAGCAATTAAGAACCAAAATGACAAATCAGATATGATCTCTACATTATAAAGATTTAACCTTCAAATTTCAGTTAGTATTAAAAACGCCTTTTAAAAAAGCCCAAAATAAAATCTTCATCATCATTATTATCATATTAAGCCTATATAATGCCCAGTACAAGATAAGGTCCGATATGATCAGTTGCTTTGCCTTCACCATACTGCATTAATACGCAACGAAAAGGAAAGATAACTCTCAAAAACGCTAAAAATCGTTACATTTATCTACTGACTGCACGAGACTAAACCATTGACCCTACAGTAAAACAAAGCGCATAAACCTCTTCAAAATCAATTAAAAAGATCGTCATCTAGCAGCCCTTGCATTTCACAATTGAACCTTATTTCATCAATTATGGATCGATCGTTCGACTAGGCTGTTTCTCATTAAAGTCCCATAAATAAATGATTAATTGAATGGCATATAATAATCGGTTTTTACGGTCGAAAGATGTTCCGGTCGCCTTGAACGTTTCGACGACATTGAAGTGCATTATGCCACGCAAAGTGTATGAAAACGGAGGTCACGATTTCCTCTTTTCGCAGAGTATCCATCCTGGATTCGCCTTTATTTATTGTGACGTTCGAAATGCGAACGCACTCCTCCGGTCAAATTAAAAATTAATTAACAATCATAATAATGTGTGTTTGTTTGGAGCAGATGGATTTTCTGATGGAGAATCTAGTCGTTTGTAAAATTTGAGTGTTGTTTGATTTTTATGATGCACATATTTCCTTATGGTTGGTAATAATATAATATAATAGTTCGGTCAGCAGTTTAGCCTTGTCGAATATATCAGTTATTAATTATGGGAGTTGAGCGATGTATGGGGCGGTTGGTAAATGGATATGCCTTTGATCCGAAAAGATAGATAAAATAAAAATGCTCAAACATTCAATGTATTGTTTTGGGTGCATGATGAATATTACGATGAAATATAATATATGTATGTTATTCCAAAATGAAACTTAATAAAAAAAAATGCATCAATCTTACAATTAAAAAAAATATATTTCACGCACATATACTTATCGCATTCTAATAGTTCTTGACAATCGAAGCATTCGAAAGCATACTCAAACAAACTTCAGAATATAATGTTTTCATTACTCAAAAATAAATAAACAAACGCGAATTTTTACCATCCACTTAATTACCGAATATAAACTAACAAAGCACAACCTCCACTATCTCAACAAAACCAAAAAACAAAACACCTCCGATTTACATCGATTCCGCACAAGGTCCGTCCATCGTCACTTTCACAAGCGCGCTAAAAAATCCAAAAAAGAGCGATATCATTATCGCAAAAAAAAAAGCAACTCCACCTAACAAACACCGATCCGATCCCGGACAAGGACCGTCGCCTTCACCGTCCCGAAAGGCATCATAACCCCGTCTAACGCTAGGGTTGCCAGATGATAATTTGATAAAGGAGGACAGATGGGTCTAAAAAGGAGGATTTTCAGTAAAAAAGGAGGAC
>JAOXNN020000001.1:509806-521291 GCA_028571205.2 Hydropsyche betteni
ATAAAAAATTTACAAGATGTTGTTCATTTTTCTTACCTAGAACTGGAGGAGCTGTTTCGTGTATTTGTACAGGAAATTGAGTCGTAGGTTTGACTGTTGTAGGTACATCTTGGAATTTTTTTCTGTAAAATAAAAAAACAAATCGTAATAATTTTAATATATAGAAAAATGTCGATATGCAACATAGAATTCTAATTATTGTTTCACCTCAAGCTAACCAAGTCCTGCTCGTGTTTCGTCAATTTGATTTGATCTTCTAATTCAGCTAAATGCCTACTGACAGTCAATATAGCACTAGAAAAATTTGTATGTCTCGTAAATTTGCATTTAAAGTCTTCAGGGGGACCGCAAAAGAACAAATAACACGATCCAGGGTTCTGAAAGGAAAAAAACAATTAAGAACAATTTCATACATTGTTAACAATTTTTGATTTTATTACATAAGAGAAAAATATATTATAATAATTAACTATTATGAGAATCGTATTGTGTGTTTACGAACAAAAGCTTTAATTTTTAATTGAAAATGAAAACATAAAGAACAAGCTTTCATAAATAATCGAGTTAGTTTTTTGCACGCCGCAGAAATACATGCCGATCCTTATCGATTTGCCACTTTTTGTGTACAGAAACGTCCCCCGTTTTTCCGATCGTGCATAAAAGCGAGGAAATTGAATAAACCGGACAATAAATAAATAAATAAAATATATGAAACGGCAAACGGGACGAACGCAAGACACGACAAAAACGGGATAGTCCCGGCGAAAACGGGACGTATAGCCAGCTTAGTTAGCGGTACGTATCGTCAGATTACTTTTAGTGAGACTAACGAACAGCGATTGTAGGTCATACGAAGTTCACCGAGTCAGCTAGTTTTATATAAATAAATATACTGTTTTCGTATGAATATGTTTTTATATTAGGACGCCATCTTTATTGTGGAAGACTGACGTTTTTCCCGAATAATTTTTTTCATCAAATTATTTCTAAACATGCGTCGAAACAGATTGTCAAGGAAATGTTCAAAAATGAAAATCATTTCGATCGAGAAAATCGCGCAACGACGTCCGATCTCCGGAAAATTGCCGACCTCCGACGTCCCCGTCGACGGCAGCGCCATATTTCGAACAGCGGCGCTTTTCCGCGTCGGAAAACGCGACTTTCCCGATCGAGGACCCCCAACCTTCTCCTCGAAGACGAACACGTCGCAGGTGTCGGTCTCGCAGCAGAGCCTCAGGCACTCCTCCCTGGAGCCGAGGTCGACCTCGTTCAAGTACTTGGCGCCCATTTCGCGCGAGTCCTCCGTCCTGATGATCTTGTCGCGGTGCACGATGAAGTTGTCGAGGCACGTCTGCGGGTCGAGGTCGTGCCTCTTGACGAGGCGCTTCGCCCCGGCGGGGGCGAGCAGCGCCGCCGCCACCGTCACCAGCACGCAGACCCTCATACCCGCGCGACCGGCTGACGATGGACGACTGATCGCCGATCGCGACCTGGAACCCCCCGCCCCCGCCCCGCTTTTTCCCGCCCCCCGCCGCGGCCCCGGTCGATAAGGTGCACCCCCCTGCGTTGCCGCCCGTCCCCTTTCCCATATGACACCCTTGTAAAGCCGGTGCTTTACTCTTTAAATGGAATAAAAAAAAAAAATGTCAATATGTTTGTTTGGACATAATGGTGTATTTGGTATCATCGAGTTTTATCTTTTTGAAGCTGGGAAGAAACTTTATATTACACGTCGAGATAGATTCGACGTTATAGGAGGGAATTTAGGGAAATTAATAAATGAAACTTTTTTTTTTTGGGACATTTTTACATGTCAATTGGTTGTTTCAAATACATTTGAAACAAATAAAAAAAAAGAATTTAAATGCATTTGAAAAAAATGACGTTATTGGGGGGACGCCGCAATAATATTATGGGGGGGATGTTATATAGTGTTTTACTGTATTAGAAGTTAAGTCGCTTAATGGTAAGGAGAAAGTAATTGTTTTCAAAGATTTGAATTGTGGTATCATTTTTTTGTAAATAGTCTCTGATTCATATTATAATTTGAAAAAATATAGTGATATTTCAAATTTAATTGAAATATGTATTCGTTTTATTTGTGGGTGTTGCGATTCGTTTGAGAAATTTATACGTTTGCATACAGTATAAAAAGTTGTGCGAACTATATATGAATATCGCGGGAAGATGCTTTATTGATATTTTTCAAAATTAAACGCCGTCATTGTCTAAAATTAGAATTTATTTTTTATTGCCTTCTTTTCCAATTTATGAAACTTTAGCCTCGTAGATAAAAATTAGAAAATAAAACTAAAAAAAAAATCATATTCAACCCAACTTAATCATTGATACTTTCAAGATCATGAATAGGAAAGGATGTGGAAACGAAAACAATAAAAAGAAAAAGTTCAAACTTTTCTGAAAAAACAGAGTGCTAATATATAGTACACGGTACTAGCAATAGCAACGTAGACGTAGCGATTTCACAAAGTCTAATGAATTTGATTTGTTATTGAAATTAAAAAAATGTATCGCTTCGGGAAAATATTTTCAAAATTCCAGTCGGAAAAGAAAATAGAAAATTTCCAATTGGACAAGCATAAAATTATTATCAGAAAAACTTTACAAACACAAAATAAAAGCATCCCTATTAAACAAAACAAATCAATGAAAAAAACAACAAATCATCCTAAATCACACATAGAATTAAACAAAAAAAAAAAACACCACCCAGTGTAAAACCACCTTAACAGTTCAGCGAGAGGTTGCGTCGGGTACGTTGATACTTCACCCCTACCATCCACTGCCGCACCGCCGTCTGCCACGTGCGGACACCACCTTATCATTCGGCGCCCATCGATCGTCCGACGCGCTCCTCTCCATAAATGAGAACGCCCGATCGGTGAGCGTCCGCCCCTCGATAAGAAAGCCTCCGCTTGCGCCCCAAATGCACCCGGGAAAGTGAACGCGCCGACCAGGGGGCGAAGGCGCTGCTGCTGCTGCTGCTGAAACTGCTTGCTGAACCCGTTGCTGGTCCTTAGCTGAGGATGTCGCTGTTCTTCAAGTTCAGAAGCGTGAGTCTGAGGATTTTTTAAAGGTTTTTAAGGTTTAAGGTCGGGAAATTGCGAAAATTGACATTTTTATATCGCGGGGTGGATCGATCCGATGATTTTTAGGTTTGAATGTCTCGGGGTTTGGGTGCGGGGGGTTTGTGTTGATATTTCGGATTCGGATTGATCCGTTTTTTTTTTATTTTTCGAATCGGATGTGTTTTCGAATTTTCGAATAATTAATCTATGAGTTTGATCTAAAGATTTCGTACGTGCACTTTTATGCGTTACGCAGATAAAAAAGTGTCAGTTACGACAAAAGCTTATCGATTCGATGTTAAGAAAATTTAAATGAACTATTTCGCCATTTTTTTTTTGTTCTCTCCAAGTACTACAATGGAACATAATAGATATGAATCTTTATCTCGGTATTTACAAAAGAATTTGGAGGATTATCGATTTACATTAATTTATCGCTAACAAAAATGTATGAAAAATACTCATTTAATAGTGAAATGTTGAAAACAAAACATTCGCTCGTGCGTTCGGAAAAAATTCGCGTGTCCGATTCGAATTAATTATGTGAAAGCTTCGATATAAACGATCTTTTGAATAATTAACTTTTTATAATTTATAATCATAAATTAAACGGGTATGCACTATTCCATTTTGTTCATTACTTATTGTTAACGTTTGCGGTGAGCCCAAAATAAACATTCATCCGACGAAATTAATAATGATCCCGAAGTACGTTGCATCCCTCTCGCAGGTCCTTTGTACTTTTCTCTATAGACACACCCCTCAGATATTATTTACAAAATATCAACTAATGTCGCATGTCACTAAAAAACGTATATAAATGACGTCCTATTAATATAATAAATTACTCATGAATATTTGTGACGCCAAAGCTGAAGTATTAGGTAAATAGCAAATATAATATAGCAATATCTGTTATCGTTCGCTAAAGATATGAACTACTTCTGGCAATAAATGCGCTCTAAATCATTAGCCTTTATCTATTTTACCAAAAAAGTGCTATAAAAACACCTGAACGATATCCTTGTGTGATAACATGATCAGATTTATTCGGTGTGTAATTAGTTAACAATTCGGAAAATTCGCTTTGAATTTTCCGTCATTTTCAACCAGTTAAACCGCGCCCGATTCTTACCGAAATAAACCGAAAATAACCGAACAGAATCGAAGATAGATAGTGATGCTGTTCAGGGGATCACTTTATACAACCGAAAGCAATTTAATTGTTGAATGCGTGAAATATAAATAGGTATCATACAAAATTATTTATCATCATATAAATGATTATTTTTCAAAATATAAAAAAAAAATTAAATACAATTATTGACTGATAAACGCAAGTTTTTTCTAAATTTTAAAAATTTGGCATGTTCCGAGTAAGAGAAAGGCAATGTATTATTTGAGTGTTCTTAATGATTAAGTTGGCAGCACTGCGCACTCACACATTAACATTTAGTCTGATGTTTGTTTCTATAGCCTCCCTTTTCTACCATACTTCTATATTCTATTTTTCTCTTTGATTTGGACTTGATTTACTCTGACTTCGACTTTTATTACAAACTCTCAAACTCTAAAATGCCAGGAAGACAACGAGGTGCGACAAAGATCGTTGATCATGTACTGACTAAAATGGAGATATTAGCCGAAAAATATTGGTGTAAAACTATTTATATTAGTGTGATAAAGAATCTGCACTTAAATGCTGCGCGAGCCATCTTTCAACAAAAATAAAAACGATGATTTGCTTTTATTGCCGATCACCATATGCATTTTAGAAATAAATTTTAAAATATTTTTAATAAATAAATTAAATAAATATTTTTTTTAAATTAAGTATATATCATGACTCAATCCTTACTTTTAACATTCTATAAAATTAAGAAAAAAAGATGTGTACATGTAAAAACGTTAGACTGTTTATGTATGAGTATGCAATACTGCCAACTTAATCATTAAGACCACTCAAATGATACATTACCAAAAGAGATCTATTAAAACTAAAAAAGGGTATATTATTAATCAAAATTATTATATAAATTTTTTCAAGAAACAAACCGAGCACATTCCCCTGAAAAACACCACTGAAAATAACCCGAACGTCACCGACTCCGGCCGAAAGTTACCGACTTTAGCCGAAGGAGGGCGCGTGCGGGCGGTGACCGGCGGCCGCTGCGATCCGGCCAGTACCCGTCTCACCGTTATGTCGCTCGGTCCCGTCACATATCACGCCCACGCGTCCCGCTAGCTCCTCTCGGCACCGACGGTACGATCTAACCTAAAACGCCCCCGTCCGTCCAGCGAAAACCGCCGACGCTTTCCCTCTTGCAGCGGGGGTCTCGGCCGCGTTCGAATTTGCCGCGTTCGATATTCCCGATTCGAATCGACGCACCGGAGTGGATCCGTGGATTCGGTTGTTTGTCGGTGCACATTCCGCATCGATCGCTTTCGAATCCGCGTTTATTTCCATGTGTCCGACGGATTTTCGGGTGAAGATGTTTCGGGGTTCGTCGACTCCGAGGACGAGCCAGACCTTTGTGTGAACCCTCCTGCAGAGTTCAGAGACCTCTCCGGGTCTCCAGCATCACCGTCTTCGTGGACCGTAACAGTGCACAAAATCGACCATTTCATAAACTATTGAAACTTTTTCGATTTATTTTTCGGTTTCGGTCCGCGGAGACAAAGGGGATTGATGCGAAGCGCTTTCTAGAAGCCGTACAAAACTTTAACGAAACTCTATTAAAAAAGCTTATCGTAGTACATAATCAATATTTACCATAGATCACAATGTTGTATTTGTGTAATAAAAACGCGATAAAAAAATCCATTATCAGCAATCTGTAGTATTTATATATTGAAAAAAAAAACTTCCATTCATAACATCCAAGAATAGATTCTCCGTTTTAAACATCGAAATTAACTTGTCGATCTAAAAACGAGGAAGTGTCGTCTCAACGAGAGGACAACTTGCGCAAAAACTACACATGTAATTTCGGCGTGAATTTGAAAAGCGTGAAATCGCACCGATCGCAAAACTGATAGCGCCATTACGTTTCGTAGACAATCCGTGTTATTGGATCGGATTGACGCAAGGTTCACACACGAACGGAAAATATACCAGTTATGTCGGTTACGTGTTGCGATTCTCGCGTTCCACAACGATTACACACACAATCTAGTCTTTTGCAATCTGCTTTTATAATGGATTGTTTTGTCGATAGCGATCTCGATTCGAAATCGTTTGAATTTCGTCGCAGGAGATAGAAGATCTCTAGTTTCGCACGTCCACCATTGTAAACAACCGTGTTTGCATATGAAACGTTCGAGTTCGGTGTGTATGTCCCCGACTGTGTATATTATTAATCCGACTGGAACCCAAATAACACAAAACTTAGCTCAAAACAAATAAAATCGCAGAAAAAAACTGTATCCAAATGTACATGGACTGAAAATACACTTGGGCTGTGATCGCGAAATTTGTTAGTATTTGAGAATGGCTGGTCGAGAAGCGTGATGGATGTTGTATATTGGAACGGTAATTGAGTAGTCATGTGGTAAGTTGATGGATACGTGAAATGTTAAGAGATCGAATGGATGAAATCGTATAAGATGAAAATCGTGATGATTGAGATTCGTCAACGGTCTTTTTGGTGTTCTATTTCGATTCTTCCGCAAAGAAAATATAAATGGACGAACTCCTACACGTTTTTGCTGATTTTCTTCTGCACGCGAACTCTAATTCAATGTTTGATGTTTGCATTGAAGTCAGATAGATGCAAATAGAACCGTTCATGATGTCACTTCTTTGATGGTTTTCTGTTTTAATTTATAGTTGAATCGGATTAGAAATTTTACCGAGGTCTCGCAAATGCTCGTTGGATTCTGGTAAGAATTTGATTTCGTTAACGTGGATACCCATAAATTTCAACTTGGGGCCCAAATTGAAAACTGGACTGCTTGAATGACCATATTCGAATACCCCACCACTTTTGAAGTATAAATATATTATACGAACCCGTAATATCTTAGTCATTCGAAATAAATCATATATTTTTTTATTTTGCTGACCAATTTAGAATTAGCGAAAATCGAATTATTTAACTGCGGATTAATCAATATTTTATTAGTAATATTAAAATACGAATAAAATCACTCACTTTACATATTTTAAATTGGATCATTTCAAAACTGGCAAAATCGCAATGTCATCGAAATTTCTTTAAATAAAAATACATGTATTGACTATATATTTTCGCATCTTGAATCAGTTGTTTTGGCACTTGTATGAATATTTATATAAAGAAATTTCGAGATATTGCTTAATAATCAAATTGAATATGATTCATTGATCGCCTTTTAAACGATTCCTCAAATCGAGACCATCCTTTGTCTAACATCTTCATACAAAAAAAAAACTTAAACCACCCGATCGGAACGTCGAAAACCACCATCAAACACATCACACCACCATATCCAACAGCCGACCTCCTCATCCAAAGCCATCGACTACCACAAAACAAAGCATCCGACACGAACGAGCTCCGGCTCGAACGTGCGTGCTATCGAACCCGAGACCCCTTCGTTTTCCGAACGGGCCGTTTGTTTAGCCACCTCGAGAGCCATTAAGTCGTCATGGTCGGTGCTTTTATATCACATGCACGCTCTTGCCAATGCCCATGAGTGCCCTGGGTGTTGTCGTCTTCTGGAAAGTGGAGGATGGACACCAGAAATAGTCTGGACGATGGCCGGAGGGATCTCCGGTGCCAATTCGGCTTTTTTTGGTGTTTAGGGTCGTTGAAATGTGAATGGATGTTTTCGAAGTTGGGTGTTCTTTGTTTTTACGTAAATACATGTTGCTATCTATGGTTTTTCGTGATACGAAACTGCTGTGATCCGAATAACCATTGATAAAAAAAAAATTTTAACTGCGATAATTCTTTACGTAAGTTTCGGTTTGAATCGCGGAAATCTTTCCGCGTGAAAATCCGATTAAATCCAATCTGAATTCGAAATGTTTTTGCCGAAATTTTTTCGAATCACTGAACGAAAATTTTCGAGGAATTGCGAAATGGCGAGTTTTTTCGAATTAATGGATCAATTTGATGCGAAATTAATTTCTAGGGACTTTTTCGTTGCGAAAATTTCGGATTACGTAGCAATTTTGTATTATTGGATTTCGAATCAAGGCAGTTTCAATGTTCGTATATATTTATATAAAGTAAATAATCTTGTTACAGCAACGGTCAATTTAGATTGTGTTATAATCAATGGTTTTTGATATTGCATATTCGATTTCGTTTTCACACGCTATTTTTGATTGAAATTTTTAGCAACATTTTCTCACTAAGAAAAGTTGCGAACGCGATAAATATCAATATGGACCAATTTTTGTCGTAATATCGTAAAGTATAAGTGCTGTGTGTGATTTGGTGTACAGTTTCAATTCGATCAAGATAATAAACTAGTTGTAGCGCAGTTCCAATAAAAGACTGCACCAGAAGAAAATTTCCGGAAAAACTGCTGCGTCACGACTTGTGAGTATAAAAAGAAAAAAACAAATTTAATTCTAAAATTCGCATAAAACAAATACCGATGTCCTTGTAATATAACAGAATCGTATCATTTATCACTTTTTGTTTTATTCGAAATATGTGTTATTTTTGGCGGACGTGCGTTTTAATTTCGATTCGATGGGGATTTGAAATGTTCCCAACAGTGAAAGTCAGTGGCCATCCCATGAATCATTGACCATGAATCATGTTTATAAAATGGATGATGTCATAAGGAAAACCGTTTCATTTACCTGGGACTCTGGACTAACGAAGATTTCTCCTTCTACAACAGATCACTGCCTAAGTATTCATTAAAAAATCGTTCGAAATCTGTCCATTTTGTTTTCAAAATAAAATTTCTTTGTTCTGGAAATTTTTCTCTTCATACATCGTTAGTTTCCTCGCGTCATTCATTGTCATAATGATCGTTTCCTTCCTCCAATTTCATTCTTCGAGTTGAAGAAGTCAAAAATTCCATCATCACTATATCTTTCAATCGAATTTAAATATCTCATAGAAATCTTATCTATCAATAACAACATATCAAATCTGACATGCTTATTATGTTATCGATTGGAACATATATAATTTTGCAACTCGTATCAACGGACCGTGTAAAGTACACCGGTATGTTTAAATAATTTTTCACTCGTTCGAACGATTCGGTTACACCAGATAAATTTAAATAATAGCATGTTAATTAACATCCTCTTGCGTTTGCAACAAAGCCAGGTCAAACAACTCGCATGGGCACGGGAAAAATTCCTATAATAACTCACGGGTTTCTCGACCGGCTGTGGAAAAAGTAACGAGTTTTCAAACTGTATATGGTATTATCATTATTGGTTCTTGTCCCTCGTCTTCGGGATCACGACCTCAAAAATATCGTTAAGAGGCAAGTGCTTTGTTTCAACAGTAATAAAAAGCACTAAATTGCGCTCGAGAACAATGAAATTTAAAAATTCTTATGTGAATTCGCCGTTTATGTATTGTCAAATGAAATTTTAATATCAGAAAATTTCTTATACGTATATAGATTTCGAAATAATTATATCGCATTGTATTGTTATACACAATATGTTTTTACAGATAATTTTCAAAGGCCGAATATTTTTAGATACTCTGCGTTAAAAATGATCGTCGAATGTGGCATGTACGTATCAATGTCGCAGTTATTTTAAACGAGCGATTGCCGCCAATTCTTTCAGGCTTCTCGCACAACCTTTGCATATTTGATTGCGTCATTAATACAGAGACTTTTTTGAAAAGAACCATCCACGACATGACCCCGAGGGATTCGTTGTTTCGCAAAACCCAGACGCACTCATAAAAGTCGCTCAGTAAACGATGAATTTTAATTACGATCGATTTTTTTTTTAAACATTATCTAATCTTGGCGCTATTTCGAAACATCGAATTCGCGGAATTATTTTTAAAATTGATACGACTTTGAATGAAAAAAAATTTCTTTTCCGGATAATGAAATATACCATTTTATCGTATCATCGCTAATGCAACTAACCTTCAGATTAAAAACATCTGATACAAAAAGCGTGATGTAATACCGAATTTTAACTCAGGAAACCCGGCATGTGCGCATACTTTTTGGCTTCCAATTTTTTTTAAATTCAAATAGTCATTACGCACGCATCGTCACGTTTCAGCACATGACAATACGTCGTGTCCGCAACACATTTCATAATTTCAATTCCGAAATTACAATGGTGTATTTAGCGAATATTGCCTGTCGATTTGCGAGTTTGCCCGCTCATCCGGGACTGGGTGGGAACCCGTGAACACGCGAAACGCAGCCCATAATGGGTTAGCTCTTGTAGTTGCTTCGATAATTGACCGAAGGATCGTTGCGAAGACAGTGTTTTTGTGAATGCAGTTTTCGAATTGTGTGTTCGATTTGTTCGCTTGATGAATCGTAAACGATTGAAAAAATGTTGACGTGATCGTTAATTCACGATCGATAATTATCTGTAAATTGCAGTTTAAAGAATGAGTGTTTTCAAATGCACTTCTGATAATAAGCACTTCGAATCACATATCAAATATGCACATTGTTTTGCCGCGTCACTGTTTTTTCAACTGATTGGTTGAACGGCTTCCTCATGCAACAACCGATCAATCGGTGGGGAAACCGATGAAATATTTTAATTTTCAGTAGAAAAAATAATTTTCTATGTCGTCATACTCTTGAGTTAACATTTTTAATTAGCACACAATTAGAAATTTTAAAAATATGATTTTTAATATGTTCTAATAATTGCACACGATTAGAAAAGATACTTTTATTAAAGCTACCTTTTATAAAATAAAATTTAAATAACAATTGACACGAATATAATCGCTTACTATTTTCGGAGATTTTAATACCCAATATTATCATCTACCATTAATTACTATACGAAGATCTCTCTAATCATTTCCACTCTTGTCTATTTTGAGCAACTCATTCAATTCACTCCAAATATCTTATTGATTTCACCCTTTATCATCATCGTTATTTTATAATATATTACAGTCTCTCGGATGCCATTTTGAGTACTTCACGTGTCCATCTTCAATCTATACATCTAGTCACGTGTCTGGCCCACTGCGATTTCAACCTCTCAATTCAACCAACAACGTTTGTCACTTTGGTCGTATTTGTTACACACGAATCTGTTTTTCTATCTCTTACAATTGGAGTGAAATTCCATAGTAATCGGGAATACAAATTTTTGAATTTTGATTCTGGTCCGCTTTTCTAGCTCATCATGTAATTTAATGAATAGGCTTTCATTTTATTGGTGTGTATTTCCTGGTCAGTATTCGAACATTTATATGAAACGGTTCATG
>JAOXNN020000001.1:540967-564341 GCA_028571205.2 Hydropsyche betteni
TCATTGTGACACACACACACACACACACACACACACACAGACAGACAGACAGATATCCGCTATTATATATAGGGGATGGTGAAATTTTACTACGTTGTGCATTTTTCGTAAAGTATAATATATTTGGATGGAAATTCCATCCGAATATATTTCCAATTTTTATATGGTTGCCATACATTTTTTTATACAGTAGTCTCTGGAACCTTCATGTTAAAGGAAACTTGGATGAATGTTTATTTATAAATATTTGTTTGATTTTTACCATGTGTGTTTCTATTATTGTTTAATGCTCATTAACTTTTACAAATGATTGAAATATTTAGGAATAAATTTCCTCGTTTTAAATGTTACCTAAATTTCAAAAAAATTGTCACCTTATTATAAATTAAACTAGTTAGGACTAACAAACTACTAACTGAGCAACATCCCAATTATTACTGAAATTGATCATGTATTAATTTGATTCTTACTTGAAAATGTTCTTGTAGAAACCATTTCTTGAGTGCTAAAATCAGTTTCACAAATATTCACCACCAAAAAATTCATAGAATAAATGTTAATCCCCATACTTTTCTCTCTGTATCGTTTTTACCCTCAGAGACTAAATGATTTGAGATATACATATGATTTAATATTATAGAATTTTTCTTTGTAGACAGGAACTTCTAAATTATTTTCGATTGTGCATCAACAGTCTAGTAATTGTAAAATATAGTTTACAATGTGAACTTCACACCCATTGGTAATCAGATATTTACCAGGCATCCTTTACCTCATTGTTTTTTTTTAATATGTATGTGTATTTATTTTTTTGGAATTGACATCTTGTCCTTTAATTTGTAAATCTATTGTTATAAATTTTTATCAAAAAAAATTGTACTTGCAGAAATCTACATTATATAAATCCGAAAACAAAAAAGTTTTTGGAAGCAATGTTGATTTCCTTTAAAATTTCATATTAAATTTTATGTAATTAATTAAAATGATTTATTTGAAGCAATCAAGATGCAACAATCAGTTATAAAAACTTCAATAATTTTCATGTAAGAGTATATGTAAAAAAAGAAAGACGAATAAGTTCGAATGTTATAATTTAAATGGTTTTTCAACATAATTCACTAACAATGATGACATGTTATAACTATAATAAAGTTTATATTATTTATACATCGTATCCGATCAGGTGACGTTTTCCAATGCATTCGCCGACAAAGAACCAGAAACCAATTTCAGCAGCGACCAAAGTGTTTAACCACGCTTCTTTAACGGTCAATTGTCTCCATTTGCCAGCTTGCGCGCTGCTCATCAATCTGCCGATTCCGGCTCTGATTTCAGGAATATCGGCGGGCGTAGGAGGGGTGAGTTCTACCTTAGCATACTTCAGGAATATGTTGAATTTCGGGCGGGCATCTGCCATAAGCTCTGAAATGGGAAAAATTGGAAATAAACAACAAATTCTTTATTAGACGAGTGTTTCAAATTATTTTTTGAAGTATCAAAGAGATGGTTTCGTTTTGTCAAATGCATCGATTGTTTACCTTATCGGGTGTTTGGAAATTTGGAAACGATGGTTATTGAATCAATTTCTACTCGATGAAAAAATTTCTTTTCTCAACTCAAATCAAAAGCAGTCATTAAAAAGAAGAAAATTTATTAAGTCCAAAGGGTTTTGACATGTCCACTGTGACGTCTGACAAGTTCTAATAATAAGTGGTAATTTTAGTTTGAAGAGATTTTAAAACGAAAAAAACCGATAAATTTCCGCATAATCGAATGGAATATCTAAAAAATGGAGAATCATGAACGTAAAAAATGTCAATTTTTGTATAATGAAATTACGTAAGTCACACGAGGACCGCGGTCCGGTTCGAGTGCACGTAACGAGAAATTTGTTTGCGGTTCGAAATAGGCGAATGTGTTGTGTATAATATTAGAGGTACGACTTACTATTTACGAGTCCCGGCAGTCTGCCGATCGCGGCGGCCATCTTCACAGTGGAATTGAAACACCGCGAACTGACAACGGAGACTAAACTCGTCTACTGCTCTTCGATCGTTCGTATTGTGTCGGCGCTGCCAACTTTGCGTTATTGAGCTCGCGTCATATTTTTATTTTTGGACATCAGAATGTTTTATAAACATTAATACATATACATATATGTGAGAAAATTCATAATCAAAGATACAGTTAGGGAGGAGAAGGATATGGGGCTTTGATCCTTGTAAGTTTTAAAAAATATTTTAGAAGTTTGCTAAAGCGACAGTAAAACACTAGAAAATGTGGCACAAACATGGTCCTTTTATTCTAGAACTGGATCAATTGCCAAAAACTTTTCGGCATCTCTTTTTACCGAAAATAATCACATAGTTTTTACTTAAAGTAAAGTATCGTTATGGTAGAGCATTAGTATAGTAAGTATTGAATCAATATATGTAGTGAAGTATTAGAATAATATTTATAAATTCCGTTAAAAATAGGGAAAAAATATTTTTATAATTCGGGCCCAGAGATATAGCCTTGTTAGCCCTTTTCCCAGTAGGTGCCCTGAACACAAGAATACGTGACCGTCGTGTGTTCTAATTCTGTGCGATCTAGTTTCCTGTGTGCTGCTATCTTTTGGTAAAATTTCTGGAAGTTTGCATACAAATATGCTAAAAAATATATTTGGCCTCTCCACTCTAAAAAATTCCTAGCATGACTATGGTAAAGATTAATGAATTATTGCTATTTTAAAGATTTCTCTTATCCAAATTTATCACACGAATATTGTTACAATAAGAAATATTCCACTTTTATTGTTAGCTAAAAATTAAAAAAAAAACTACACCATCCCAAAGCAATTGTGCTGAAATTGCACCGTTTCGGCTACGAAGAGCCGCAAAGAACCTATGAAAGCCACACTTCCGACTGTCAATCGGATTTCGCAGAACGGCTGACGCACTTTTTGACAGAGGATCGAGGATCTCGACGAAGCTCCACCTTTCACGATGTGCGGAGGCTTCACGTGCTCCAAAAACGCCCTTGTCGTCCTGAACGCGCTTTATGTGGTGAGTGTCCTCGTCGACCCTGCGTCCTTTCTCTTCCTTTCACATCCTTTCTCTTCGTTTGATGCCCGAGCGTTCTTTTAGGTGGTCGCTTTCATCTTGATCGGGGTGGCCGTGTACGGGAGGGCCGCTTCGATCGTCACTAACTTGCCCATCATCGGAGGGATCCTAGCATGTGGAGTGTTGTTGATTCTCATTTCAATATTGGGGCTGGCTGGGGCAGTGAAGCATCATCAAGTCATGCTGTTTTTCGTATCCTTTTGTTTCTGTGTAGACGTTCTGAAGGGTTATTTCGTTTTCAGATGAATATATGTTGTAGTGAAATTTTATGATCTTCGAAAGTATTCTTTTTTTATTAGGAATCTTTACAGTAATAAAGATTCCCTTGTTTCACATTATCTAACTTCTAATCTATCTAATGCTTTATAAAAAAAATCTTAACTTGACTAAACTCAGCCTTTTTTATGATCAACAAAAAATATACTTTCACTGAATACTTTTTCAACTATAACATATACATTAATTTATATACTTTGTTAAATTTCAGAAGCTGAAAAATATAATCCTTGTTTTTCAGATTTGTTGAAATTTAAAAAAATTATAAAGTAATACATTTTTAATGTTATGTATGGTAAAATTATTATCTGACAATATTTTTTCGAATTATTGCATCAAATATTATTTTTCTATATCGGTTCAAGAATGATTTCATACGTGTGTAATTTACTGATGAGATATTTTCCTTAATTTTCATCAATATTCACAGTACATGGTGATACTGTTTATGCTATTTTTGATTCAATTTTCTATTGCGTGCGCTTGCCTAGCTGTTAATACTGATCAACAAGAACGTTTGGCACAAGAAGTAAATTAATTGATTAAGTTTATTTTAAGCTTGAAATTTTGAAATGTTACTCAATAAATAACCTTTTTTATTAGGGATGGTCACGTGTTGATGATGTTATAAAAACTAATGTACAAGACACATTTTTATGTTGTGGTTTTCATGACAGCAATATGGTCAACGGTTCTATGAGCCATCCTGACTGTGAAAATGTGAATGTAAGATGGTTTTTTAATTATTACTATATTTTATATTTTTATGCTTCAAATTAATTATTGATAATTTTGATTAAGTGTCTGAAAAAAAACTTAGCATTATTATTTTTCATTTCACTAACAATAAGCTGATTTTACACTCCTCAAATTTACTGAAAATATAATTATAATATTATATTTATTTGTCAATTCATTTATGTATATAAATATTTTTAGCAAAAATGTTCTCAATTCGAGAATAGTGAATGTCCACCTTGTATGGATAAGTTACAAGCTGCGATCAACCATGTATTTAAATTATGTGGAGGAATTGGATTATTTTTCAGCTTCACAGAGGTATTGAATTTTTTATTCTATGCATGCTTTTTTTTATTAATCTATACAAATTTATTATACACTTTGTATGTTCATTGGAATCTGGCTTGACATTAAACTCAATATTTGATATTTGTTTACATTTTTTTTTAATATAAATTTGATTTTCAGACTTTTGCTATTTTAATTTAAAAAAATAATTGGGTGCAATGATAAATTATCCATTTTTCTAATAAACTGTTCAAGCTTAAATCGAAAAATAGCGTAATTGTTTTTATTTACTTTTCTTTCGATTAAATAAAAGAAGACTAACTTAGCTTATGTTATATTTCTTTAAAAAAAAAAAATGGTTTATAATACCATTTTGGATATATAAATATATTTATATTTTCAATTCTTTCTTATTTTATACTGTTTGGAAATTTCATGTTAACCTAATCATTTTTATGTTCATTATATATGTATATCTATTTCAAGTTTTTCATAATTCAATAACATTTTATCAATTCCAGTTTGTGGGTGTTTGGTTGACGGTTCGGTATCGAAATCAAAAGGACCCGAGAGCTAACCCAAGCGCTTTTCTGTGAAAATAATAACATTATGTAACGGAATGGGATTAAGGTGCTGGGACTGTGCATGTGTTTTTTTCCTTTGTTCGTTGTATTTTCGTAGTGTTTTATATTAATATACGCATCCTTTTTGTTCAATCGTTTCGTGTTTATTAAAATCAATATAGGTTTTTAATCATTAATTCCGTATATGTGTAGTAGTAAAATACATAATTTCCATATAATTTATTTTCATTAATAGATGTTTCTTCTTGTATTTAACTTTCATAGGAGAAAAGTTATTTCTTATTGATTGAAGTTATATTATTAAGTGTAATTTTAATCATTTGTATGCAACTTATGTCGACTTACATTTAGGAAATTAGGTTAAAATTCTTCTTCCATGTAGATAATTTTTATTTCATTTGTTTCTAATCTATTTAACCTTTGAATGATAAAAATATTTGTCATATTCTCATCTTTAACAATTTTCTAATTCAATAGAATTTTTGTTCCCATTGAGTGTAACGTTAAATAATTTTTTGTAGTTGCTGGCTGTCTGGTTAGCTAGAAGATATAGAAATCAACCTGATCCCGATTATCAAGAACCTCGAAGTATTTATCCAAGAAGTCTGTATTAGTAGTATTTTTCAATTTTAAAGTTTTTTTTTATTATCAATTGTCTATTTTTATTCAGTTAAAATACTTTTTAATATTAGATTGAAATTCGTTCTGATTTATCGAGTTGAAAAATTCGAAATTCTCAATAAATCAGTTTTTTTTTATTTTTTCAAATAAACGCTTTGTGCATTTATAAAATAAAATAATGTTCCTTTTGTGGTGTGTGCATGTGGACGAATTAATTTTATTTAAAATATTTCAATTATAGTTTATCATTCCATCTTTATAATAATCACATGCTGTGATTTTTTAAAATTTATTATATCAATAAAGTACTATTTCGATTATAAATGAGATTAATTTAGATTTATAAGGTAAATATAACTTTCGTCGTAATTGAGAACTTTAACTTGTTTTTAAATAATATGTTTTATATCTGTAATGATTATTTCAAAACTCTAGTCAGATCGATCTAACATACCTATAGGAGCTGAGCATTTGTACGTGAATGTGGTAAAATAAACAAATATTATTTAATATGTGAATATTGTGTATTTTATCATTTAAAATTATTCTACAATAAATATCTGTGTATGTAAGGTTATATAAATATGTCGTATTATATAATTACGATTCACTTTTTGTTCATATTCATTATTTACAAAAAATAATTTAGATGTCTTCTCTACATATTTAAATTTGCTGTTACATTACTGCTTGTTAATGTTAAATTCGTATAAGTATGAGAAGTATTCAATAATGTGTATGAAAAAATAAGTGATAAATTAATAGTATGTGTACCTAATTACTGTAAACCGATGTGTAACTTGTGTCTACTGAGAAATAAAAATATATATTTTCTCATGTATAACTTTTTTTTATTGTTTTGAAATTGTATAAAAATGATTGCAATTTCTACAAAATTGATTTTTGCACAATTGAAAATATCAAAAATGAGTTGAAAATAAGGTTTCATTCAACAAGATGAAAAAGAAAAGCTATAACAAAGTTAAGTATTATTCTTTTTATTCCTGAAAATGATCAATAGTCAATAATCGAAATAAATTAAAAATGATTTTTTTGAATACAATATTTCCTGGAAATCACGTTTAGTCGTTTTATTTATGGTCGCGTAGTTGAATGTTATGACATCTTATCCAATTGACAGCTTATTTTAAGGTTACGTTCTGTTTTCTCATGGTAAGATTTGAAAATCACTTATAATTCATAATGTCTAGTTATTTTCATAACGTATAGTTTTCAGAACTAAAAAATGAAGATCATAAATTATCTTATGACTAAAGTAGGTGATTTGACCAAGAAATTTTCAAACCTTCCAGAATCTTACATTGAGAGAAGCTATAAACAGGTAGAATCACCATTACATTATTTTAGCATATTACTATGCTAAAAAATAACGACAATCCCGATGATCACTCCTGATCACGTATCTGATTATTTTTCATAATATAATTCATACATACACATCATTTCAGGTTTACTGGCGCACACCTAGAGGTTATCCACAATATTTGAGAAAAGAAGTTGCCCGAAAAAAGTACAAGTTCTCCACTAATCGACCATGGACTCATCAATTTAGAGATGCCAATAGCATGGGCAAGCAACATAAAAAAGTGTTTGTGGAACCAATCGAAGACTGGAGTATTTTCCGGTATGCATATTTAGTTTTACAACTAGTAGTTTTATTTGTATGAATCAGTTCTGTTTGCATCAATATGAAAATTATTTTGTTATTTTCACATAGAGGAGACCGTGTTGAGATTTTAGTGGGACAAGATAAAGGTAAACAAGGCATTGTTATTCAAATCTATCAAGAAAGAAATTGGGTGATTGTCGAAGGATTGAACACTACTCTTAGATGTGTACGTATGTTTGTTTCGTGTATCGATTAATTCTAATGAATAAAAAGAATCAAAGCTAAATCAATTATTTTTCAAGAAATTTATATTTGTAAAATTATTTATTTAAGATTGGTAGACAAAAAAATTTTCCTGGTTCTTACGTCAAATGGGAGCTTCCTCTTTTAGTTACAACTCAGGTTAAATTAGTCGATCCTGAAACATTATCTGGTACAGATATTGAATGGCGCTTTACTGAAGAAGGCGACAAGGTCAATTTTCAAGTTTTTATAGCGTTTCTATTTCAAGTACAATTTTTGAAAATTCGGTTTTTTTCCTCAGGTGAGAGTTTCTAAAGCCACTGGTCGTATTATTCCTATACCAAAACAGGCTGATGAAACATATGATTACAAAACTAAGAGTTCATATGTGGAAAATGAAAAAAAAGATACTACATCTGATGTGATTTCTGAAGTTAGTATATTTTATCTTTGTTAACAATTTAAATGAAGAATATTCAGTCAGTTTTCATCATCAGTATTTATTCGTCAATTATCCATTAAAAAATTTTCCGGGGCTCAAGATTTTCAGCTTTTTTCATTAATAGCTTTCAATATGATTTCAGATAACATTTAAACCCGAACTGAAAACTTTCGAAATGGACATAATGGATAAAATGGGAATTAAAGAAGATCGAATTCCAGCCAAAACATTCTGGTATTAATATATTTTTTATAATAGTTTTTATCTCACATTTATGATGTCTTTAGCTACTTTAATTACAAAAAATAAATTGATTGAAAAATATTAATTATTAGTTTTCTTTATAAAAAAATAATATATCGAATATTTGCATATTATTATATAATAGCTCATGGTTCTAAATAATCGAACGAGTAGTTCATTGATTAATACTTTATGTTTTATATCAACAATTCAAGAAATAAAGTAATTTTTCGGTGTTTATTATTTATATTTTCTAATTTGTACAATTACAATAAAAAAATATCTTACATGATTTTATGCTAGATTTTATTTAACTGTGTTTGAGTCAACTAATCCACAGCAAGTCAAAACTATTGAAATATTTATTTTTTATATATACCCATTATCAACAGCATGTTTTATGTTGTTTGCTAACCTCAGTCTACCTTCCTTTGATTTTATAGGTTTTATTTTCCAAATTGTAGATATATCTACTGCTTCTGTTCCCTGAAATCAAAATTAATAAAAATGAATTATAAAAGTGAATACTAAATTGTATTAATTGTAAATTGAAGTTGCTTACTTCTAAATGCATATTGAAAGCGTCTTCAGGATCTAGAATAATAACTGGTGTAGATTCAAAACTGAAACCCAATCCGAAAAATGAATATTTTTTAACTTCTTCCATAAAACAAGCCCAAGAGTATACTTTATCAGGATTGCTACCCAAATTTCGAATTTGGGAACATAAATTATCATGATAGTGTTTCAGCATGACATGATAGTAATCTTTACGAAGATCTTCAGTCGAGCAGGCATATATAAAAAAACTAATATCTAAAATAGGAGAGGCGCACCTCGTCAATTGGAAATCAATCATTTTAGCATCTACAGGCTCGTTAGATCCAGGTTTATATTTAAAAAGGAAATTAGGAGTCCAAGAATCACCATGGCTAAAAACAGGGTGATCTTTAATTTTTGATGCAGCTGCCATTTTGTCTAAAGTTTCTCTGGTTGCAAACTTCTTAATCTTTTCTGAGTAAATAGTTCCAGGATATTCTTTTTCTACTGCATCGATACAACAATTACAACATAGTTTCCAAAAATTTTGGTACCAATCCCAATGATTTTCGTGATAGTACATTTCTGATATTTTGTTTTGTAATATTTCAAAATTTTCAGGGTTTTGATCTCTATAAGCAAATGATAACGCATGAAATTTTGCAAAACATTCCAAAGCATATTTGCAATGAACATAATCAATTCCTTCTTGTCTCGTAGCTGAAACGAAACCATAAACCGACAAATCTTCAAGTGCCAAAAAATCATTTTCTCCATCTGTGATTGTTCCAAAAACTTTTGGTATACATTCAAATGGCTCGTTCAAATTTTTCGAAGATTGAAACTCTAACAGTACTGGCAAGATTTCCAAATAAAAAATAATTTCGTTTCTGAAGAAGTCAGCTGATTTGAAGGTTTTTCTGGTGGCTTCATTTTTAGGAAAAGTTTTAATAACTGTTTTGATAGACACTAAATCAGATGACATTTTTCGCTTTCCAATGAATTCTACTTTATATATGTCACTCAAATACGAATCTCCTTTCCATGTATAATCGCCTAGCTGAAAAAGCAATTTATCCAAACTTATTCTATAAGAAATCAAATGGATTTAAATTGAACTGCAATTACTTTATGTCCGGTGTAGGTTACTTCTTCGCCAAACCATTCTGTCAATTGTTTTGTTACATATTCTTCAGTTAAATGCTTACAAATTTCATGCAGTTGAATCATATTATCGATATTAATTTGACAACAACTCGCTGAAAATACCGTGTCGCACTGAGCGGCTGCCGGTTTTCCAGGTATCTTAATGAAATCGAATTTATAAGGTTTGTACTACACCACTTACGGGATATGTCAGATGTGACGTGGCAATCGAACAAAAATATAAAAAATGATAGTTATTTTGTAATAAAATGAAATGATCTAATAATAATATGCGTTTTACGTGAAATTTATTAGTTTTATTTATGTTTATTTTTATGTCTTGTTGGTGCTTTTGAAAGAAAATAGTAGGTAGGTATACCTACTATTTTTTTATATTGTCAAATTAAAAAAATCAAAAAATATATGTTGTGCAAAGTAAAGATATTAAAACAAAGTATGTGCAGATTATTATTTAATAAAGTTATTTCAATTTGTGTACTTTTATCAACTTACATTCAATCGAGTTAAAAGCGATGAAGTTTTTTGATTAGTTAAGTAATTATCAAGTGATAATAAGCTTTATAAATCTTTGTTATCAGTTCGAGTTTATGATTTTTTTAACATTCACATGAATACGATAAAAATAACCACTCGAGTAGGTCGAGCATTACAACATTAATTTTGTTATTTCCGTCATACTTTAATTGAATGATTATCTTCAGATAAAAAATATGATACCATAATAGATTTTGAAAAATATAAAATCTTGAGAAAGACTCATAAATTAATCCTAAGTCAAGTTATTTACATTTATGACTATGAATGACTGTTTATGTAGATAACATTGAGTTTTTTATGAGTTCATTAGTGATGAGTTTCACATATTTTGAGATACTAAAATTGGTAAATGTACACACGTATATATATAAAAAATATACACACACGTAAAAAAAAACAATTGTACATTGTGTATATGTATTTGCAATTTTTATTGCAAGCCTTTCAAAATAATCAAATAGAGCCATCTGTTGAAAAAATATAATATACGTTGTATACAATTAGATTACATAGACAACATATAATGTAATATTTTATAATAAAACAATAGTCGTTGAATAAAATAAACCAAAAATACTTGAATAACAATAAAGAACAAAAAGTCGCCGCTTAAGTTGATTCCAACTGTAAGTTCTATAATAAAATTGTAATATTGAATTTATTGTGATGCTGGTATATTTTTTATATATGACATACTTTTATTTATTTTTAATTGTGAATGTATGCAGAAACACTTATATAAAATTGCATTCAAAAATCATCGAATACAATCTCACCTATACTATTATTAAATATGAATATATTGTATAATATTACGATATCTACATATGGGTAATAAATATAAAATTTTATGCAATATTATTTTTGAACAATTGTGGAAATATTCAAGGACAGTAATTTGATTTGCAGCCCACATGTTCAATACAAAATGGGAATTAGCTATGAAGAAACTGCATGTACATCAGTTATTTCATAATTAGCGATTAGCATAAATCTTAGGAGGTTTACCCAATTTCAAACACGTGCATTTTCGATCGCATATGAATATAACGATTTACTTTAAAAAAAAAATTGACATACATTTAATGTTTGAAACAGCCAAAAAAAAAACAAAAATACGATGTCCGTTTTTCATGCATCCAGGAAAATTTCAGCTTTTCATTTTCTATTTCAGTAAATTTTAACTGATAAAAGTTTTTTGTTTGCTGTGAATTTAATATTTGATTTTGTTGAAGCTACGAATTTTTCATAGTTTTGTTAAAACCGATTTTTATTTAATATATGTACCTGAATAGTAGGTGCAATGAGTCCATTCTAATAACTATTGTCTATTTAAAAAAAAGTACGAATTGAACAGAACATTTTTTTGTTACTAACCTGAATACATAGTTATAATATAAACAACAACGTGTTAATCGACATTTACGATTATGCTTACTATGAAATCCTTCCTCTTAATCATTTCATATGGTTTCCCCAAAAACATTGAAATTTGGTAATCTTTGGACTTAATAACGATATAACATTAAAAGTATTTCTAACGACATTTTTAGATTTCAGTTTAAAACTAACGTATCAAAATAAAAACATAAGACTTTGAACAAGTAGAATCCAAAATTTTATAGTACATCTTTTTCTATGAGCGTTATTACAGACATAAATCTACTATTACCATTATTCTCAAATCACCATTATAACACATCAAAACTAAGGTGCAACACATACATACATTTTCCACTTTCATGCACCATTCACCGAAACCTCCAATCGAATCGCATTCCATGTGACACACACGATCGGCGAAAACGCGAACCGCGCGTCGGATTCCGCGAATTTTCCACCGTCCAAACCATTGTTCCGTTACTCCGACGGCAACTAAGTAGGCTTCGAGTGCATCGGACGATCGTCACCTGCATGCACAATCGTCTCCACACATCCTGGCCATCGTTCGGGGACGTTACGGTAAATCTGCCATCGATCCGTCCACAGTTCCGTTCGCGAAAGGAGGCGTTAATGCGTTAGGAAGTGTCGCCGTGGGTTTCGCGCTTTTCCTGCCCGCGCATTGTTGTCTCGTGTGATGGCTTTTTTCCTTGGATTTGTGCGATGTTGAAAAAAGCTGATCGTCGCTGGATCGATGCACTTTTACTTTTATTTTAGTTATATCGCAACTGGTTTTACGGTTGTCTTTAGAAACGGTAAATTTCTCTCTCGATGTTGCATAGTTTTGAATTCGTTTGTGCGATGAATTAATTTGCAAATCGATTATGCATATTGATTTTTTTTATTATTATTCAAAACTATTTAAAATATTAAAAACTAGTGGCGGATTATTCTACAGGCAGTGGAGGCGTTCGCTTAAAGATCCTTAACATTTTTGAATAATAAATTATTAGTTTTTTTATACAATTCATAAAATTTTAATCACTTTTTGAAGAAAAAAGGCGCTTCCGTAAAATCAAGTTTTATTTTTTAAAATCACCCAATTTTCCTTTATTTCGTGAAATCGTCTACATATCAATTATTCTTTTTTAATTTTAATATTTTATGTATAATGAGGGGGTAATTTAAAACTTGGAACCCAGTCCTGTACAAAGGCCCTATAAGTTTGTGATGCTTCGGGCTCCTTACAAAATGAATCCCCCACTGCTTAAAACTATTACCAAATTTTATCAAATCCGATCAGAATCTTAGATGAATGTTTATTTGTTTATCGGCTCCATCTTTTGTCGCTCAACTTATTACTTGGTTATCATCTTACATTTAACTGTCTGACTCAAAACGACAACAGGACGGTTAATCTGCGAAATATTCGTCGACTTCCTCACACGCCTCATCCATTCAA
Source organism: Hydropsyche betteni (assembly GCA_028571205.2). NCBI lineage: Eukaryota > Metazoa > Arthropoda > Insecta > Trichoptera > Hydropsychidae > Hydropsyche > Hydropsyche betteni. The sequence continues at coordinate 554,226 of JAOXNN020000001.1, forward strand.
ACAACCCAAACATGGAAGCGGCTCGACGATGATGCAACGCATCTTCCGCCGACGTATCCATCACCACCATCGACAACGAGATCCTCATCATCGAAAAGGTGGGACACTTCGGTTTCGCAACGAGTGGGTTTCCATACTCCCACTCCTCCGATGGAACGCGATGAGGTAACCAAAGACCAGCGCCGACCAGTCACCGGCGACCTCATGCTGAGGCTAGACGCGTCTCCATCATGTGATTGTGGTGTCTTCGTCTCCCTGTCGATCAGGTGTGGTGTGTGTGTTGTGATTAAATGTCGATTTAAGCTTTAGATCCTTATAAGATGGCCGTTTCAAAGGAAAATTTCGGTTGAATGGTGTTGCGAAGGTGATCTGCGTTCGAAGTGTTGCACCTTGTTTTGCCTAACCGGATTGACGTTTTCTTTTTGGATTGTGGATTATTTTAAAAATGAAATTGTATAGCAATTATCAATTAATACCGTATCGATATCTTAATTCAATGTAATCGTTTATATAGAAAAAATAATTTATATTTTTTTAATATGTAAATTTAATATTATACAAATGTCAAATTGTTACTATTAAATAACGATTTCTTATACGAGATCGATCGAGTGAAAGGCACCGTTTTGTGCAAGAATTTCTCTATCGTCAATCGATTAATTACGACAAATTTTCTTGTAAGTACCGACCATTTTAACGGTTCACAAAAAAACTGTTTAGCTTTCAAATAAGGTGCGAGTGTTGAATACTTGTGCGATTTTGTCATCGTGGCCAAGATGAGGCACTGCGACCGTTCGACCTTCGTATCGAGTTTTCGAGGTGTTTATAGACAAAATTACGTTTGTTTATTCGCCATTCTTAAACGGTTAACGCTCGAATGGGTTTTCCACAATATTTTTCCCGACTTGCGCCGGAACGGTTTTGAAAACGCGCAAGTAAACAGTCGACTTATCAACGAAACGTGGTTATTGTGCTTTTTTTCTCACCAGGTTTCGTTCGTTGCACAATCGTGACTTTCCCATGACATTCCGTACGTTATGTAAGACCATCTCGCATAAATGTCGTTTTTGAATAATTATGTGTGTATTAATTATGTCCGTGGCACAGTTGTATAATTTTCCTAGGTCTAGTCCCGGGCGGGGCGAATGATGTTTTTTTCATTAAATATTCCAGCTAATAAATGAAAAGATTAAAGTAGATTTATATTATAAGTAAATAAAATTTTAATTATGAATTTTGTGTTTGTAGAAAGTTCAAACATGCGTTCTGAAGTGGTTATCGAACGGAAACCCTCCGTACGGTTCTTTGAATACCGAAGACAGTAATAAATGAAAACAGGGAACATTTTTCGAAACGTTCAAATGCACAAGTTGCGGAAAACTTGTTCCAACATCGACTGTGGCGAGTGGTATCAAAGTTTCAAAATGAAACCCATGAAGCCTGCCGTCAATAGGATATTCTGTTGCAGCGTCTTCGTCGCTTCAGGTGTAGTTGCAGTTTACGTTTTGGTAATCAGATTTACATATTAAAATTAATTTTTATAGTGTTTACGAGCAAATTTAATAATATTTGAATCAAAAGTGTGATTAAGTCGCTGAAAAAAGTCCTGTGAAAATTTGTACCGTCCTCAGATAAGGTCGAAGAACTTGATCCTGCGGACCCATTATTGCAGGTCAATTACCAACATGGCTGGACGTATAATAGGTACAAACAGGATGTCTTGAACGGCTTGACATCTTTTGAGACGGAGACCTTTGTGTTCGGTTTAATTCAGCTCGGTGAAACTCATTTAATATTCTGTACACGTTTACTCAAATATTTGACTGTACCCCATATTGAATTTGTACTCCTTTAACGCTTCTAGCACATATTTCGTATTTGAAAAAAACCTTACTGTTTTTTTATAATATTATTAATCAAAATAAATTTAAATTCTTAACGCTTTCGTAAACAATTTTTTGTCTTTGCAAAAATAAATTATACGAAAAATAAATTTGAGAATTACTAGTCACACCATTCCGAAACATATTAATTAAATGTGTATTTTTTTCAATACATTAACAAATAATACGTTCTATTATATTTATAAACTCATTGTTTTAATCCAAAGCTTTTGTTTCATTATAGATATCATATACAATTGCTTTTGCATATGAACTATTATGGATTTTGGAATCAGAAGTTGGGCTTCCAGCGCCAGCATATCTTTTAGCTATTTGTTATTTTGGTATAATGGCAGCTACAGCAGTTCTTATACATGGTTTAGCAACGGTATGTTGAAATTCCGAATTAGTCGAAAACTAAAATTAACATATAACTATTATATTTTTTATCCGTTTTATTCTAGAATAATCTACAGTGTATATTAGGATGGTTAATTGCAGTTATATTATTACTCATACCGGAGTGTGCATTCGTATTTTATATGAGTATAGGACATTGGGTAATTTTTTTTCAATCTATTTATCTCAAATACAATAAGAAAAATGTAAGTTTGTATTCATTTCAATAGGGTTTGCAATCTATATACGGAATGACAGAATTAATATTTTACCTTGTAAGACTTTTGGCTATAGTAGTCGGAGTTGTGATTATACAATCGTATTATGCAGCTAAATTACTAGAAACTCAGAGAATAAAACAAGCATTAGAAGGGTATGTTCAAATCTTAACATCATCACATTTATTATAAATTAATATGTAATTTAATTTACTATTGTTGATTTAGAACTTCTCAAATTGTAAATAATTTACAACAAACATTGACCGAGAGTGAATTTAACGCAAGTTCTTTCATACCAGGATCTGACGTAGTAGATTCAACTGCTCTGTATGCTTATACTAATTATGGTATGCTTGGAGAACAGAGTAAGTAAAATATTACAAAAAAAATTAAGTTTTATTTAGGTAATCTCATTAGACATTTTGTTTGTAGGTAAATTCGCACATTCAATGCCAGATTTGAGAGATGAATTCATTCAAAAAGTCCCAGCTGACTACCCTGGAAAAATGTCAAAATACTGGCATCCTTCAATGGAGGAAGCACCCCGATATAATCCGGCTCTTATAGAAAATTTCCCACCTAATTATGTGTTTCCACATTACACACGGAGTCTGGATAGGCGGTGTAGGAAAAATTTGCCAAGAAGAACAGGATCTTTATTGGAACTCCAACAATTATCTGAAGTCAATCGAAGAAACATGTATACATCGTATGGGAATAATCTTTTGCCACCTGGAAGATCGTTCGACGATGTGAAGCAGATACCACACAATATGTACTTACCGAGAGATTACGAGATGTACAGACATATGATGTGTGGGATGGATAATATTGCATATGGAAGGCAGCATATTGATAGTAAATATGGATCTAGTAAGACATCGATGGGGAATGAATCTGATGATTTGACTAAATATAGAGACGTTGCATTGTGAAAGTGGAACAATGAAAAAGTTAAAGTGACAATGCTAAAAAGTGAAGTGTATGTGAAGTGAAGTTTATGGAAAAAAAAAATATATTTGTGAGGACGCGAACATTTTTGTAATTTATCAAATGATATTTTTATGTGAATAACCCCTGAAATATTTCAATTATTTATTTAAAAACTGTTTTTCCATATATTTATTGAACCAAAGACATCAAATACCAATAATGTGAAATATTTATATATATTGAAATAAAAAGGTTACCATTTTAAAATCGCATTTTATTTGAAAATTTTATTATATAAGCTTTAAGACAAAAAGCATAGAAAACCAAAATCGTGGGAATAAAATGAAACGACAGTAATTAGGAATAACATCTTGCATTTCAATTTTGGAAATCAATTTCATCTATAACTTTTAGCACAAAGGATTATGAACTTACAAAATTTTAGTTCAATAAGAATTTTTCAGTGTATAAAGATCAGTTGAAAAAAAAATTATTAACATGTCAATATTTTATCAATAAACATGAAAAAATATTATTTATAATTTTATTAAATTTTTTAAGGATTTATAATAAATTAGACTAGTAAATAAATACAATTCAAAGCTCTAATTGCACCCTTTATGACTATCAAATATATTAATTGCATTTATATTTTTGCTGCACCTGCGTGTTTAATGTTATGCGCACCTGTTTATCAATGAGCTAAGGTAACCCATCTTTATTATATTCTCATAAACACATATCCATAAAAACATTAAATGCATTAAATTATATATAAAATGCGATACACCGATAAACCTCTGGAATTAAATACATGCACAATTTGGTGAAAATATAGTCTAACATTTAATCTACACATTTAATTAGACAACGAAAGGAACATATTATTTGCAGTGATCCAATGTATCTAATTGTAAAATATCGAGGAAGACAAAAGTACAATTTTTAATGGCTGAAAATTAAACGTTCAAAAAATATTAAACTATAACGTTTGTCAATAAATGAGTGATGATTAATTAGCCCTTTCAGAAATAGACCGTAAAGTATCAAAAGAGTTAACAACTGAAATCAATTAAATAAAAAACTTAAGCTTTGTAAATGTACATTATTTTTCTGAAAGGACCATGTACATTTACATCCCAAATAGTATTTAAAAAACGTAATGAGCGTGCACCAAATCATAACAAATACATAAAAATGTAAATCAGTAGTTGGTGACCTTTAACATGCAGTTATTACAGTGATTTACAATAGTAGTTAGTTTTATTGGCCATTCAGTAAATATACAATAAATGAGGTATTGTATAGAAAAATAAAAAACTTTGATATTTGTTGAACAATAAAAAAGTTAAAATCTAGTTTTTGCAAACATCACAAAAATAGGTTCCAACTACCGACAAATATAAAAAAAATTGATAAATATCCTCACTATACATTATTATAAAATAAAACATGCATTTTGTTTTGGGGTTCAAAAATTCTCACACATTACACAATACATATAAAAAGTTAGAAAAACATGTTTGAAATTTAAGTAGTTATTATTATTAAGTCTTCCAATTTCCAAACACATACTAAGTATGAACATTTATATATTCCGTTTAAAACATCGATAATTAGATGAAATCAATGTGAATCATTGATATTTCATATTCAAATGAATTAATGAAGTCATCACTTTACTTTATGATGTCAATTAATTGTTACTGACAAAAGGCATTAATTAATGTATTAAGTATATTCATATTTATATAAAAATAAAGATTGAAAATACCATAATTTTTAATTTCAAAATGTTTTCAATTGTAAGATGCGTCATGGTTTTTTTTAATGACAATAACATAATATAATTCTTCAATACAAAATATGAACACAATTAAATTTAAATTTAAAAGAAGTAAATATCAACTTCAAAATCGAGCTAATCTTACAATTAGTTTGGGTTTGATATGAAATAAATAGTAATCTCAGAATTGCACTAGAAAAATGAAGTTCGGAAATCGCAACTCATCATTATCATCAGTATGAACTGTATTTAAACAATATCACACAATATTTTTCAAGCAAATTTATCTAATATGTATTTTGGCAGCAATTCAGTAATTGCAGTAAGATAGTATTAAATGTGCGTCTTAGAATTGTAATATAAATATTTTCAGGTGACTTTGTAATAAAAAAAGAAATAAAACAAATGTAAAATTATCATGCCATAGATATTAGGCCTAAAGCAGTTGTAAAACAGCAACATATCTGTCTCAAATGATAATGTTCACGTATTGAATATTCGACCATCGTCGAATTTTCAGTATTACTCGATGTCTCAAATTGAGTATTGAAAGCTATGATTAATTTCATAAATAAAGCATGCTTTCATTTATCACGAAGACTGATTTTTTCATTTGAAATTTTATGCAGGGTTTATCACAGTTAATATTACATAATTTTAATTAAACCACTAAGATTTTAACAATCCGTTATTCAGTGGTCCCTAACATATTTCTTTGAATATAAAGCAATTTATTAAACATGGATATTTATATCACTTTATTTTTTTATATTTGTTTTAAGGCATTCTAAATATAAATTTTATTTATATGAAGATTTCATTATTTATTTTATTAAAAAATAATCATCATTGAAGACAAATCTAAGTGCAGGTATGAATTTAAATAAAATATCTTAAATTGATATAATTACTAGAATAGGCATAGGTCGTCAATGAATTAGGCAATACAAGTGTTTTTAACGAGAATATAAGAAGGCTTTTGAGCTATAATTTTTACATACCAAAATTTATCACAGGTTCTATGATCTAAGCAAATAATTTAGCTATTAATAATAAAAATGATTAAATAACAAATACATTACGCAAAAAAACAGGCACAAATTATTTGTAAGGCTGACTAACTATTAAAAACATGGCTTCGATGAAAATAGATTCTGAATTTAAAAATAATGCATATTAAATATGAATAAGCGTGAATCTAAGTTTAAATAAAGTATAAAAATGGTCAGCAAATATAGTTCGAATTTTAATATTTAAATGAAACAAATTGACAAGTATATAGTAGAGCAGATAAGACAAGTGTTAAAAGATTATTTACTAGTATATCTGCGACTACTATTACTATCTTTATGTGCTAATTTTATTAATTTACCTATGTAAATATTGCATATATTCAAAGGAATATTAACCACACCACATATACAATCTAATGTCTGTTAAAAATCAGAATGCAGAACCGAAATGTTCCCATTTTGTTATACATAGTTTTATATTATTACCATCTAGAGAAAAATATTTATTTATTACACTTACAATTATTGGATAATAAAGGACACATGAAATATGCATATTACATATACAAGATTATCTAGTGGTGTTAACTGGATATTAGTTGATAACGTTGATGGTTAAAACTTTTAGTACAAATATCAAATTATGTATTTATATAGTCACAACTATGTTCAATTTCAGCCTAATGATATAAACGATTATAAATTTAAACATAAATTGACATTTTCAAAAAACAAAACTCACTCTTTTACCATATGAGCAAAATACATTGAACTCCACAAATCTATAATACACGTATTTTATTAATAACATGTCGCATATGACGCATTATGAACATTGGACAAAGGATACATTTATACATAAGCTACAGCAATAGTAACACTAATGTTGAATACGTTTCGACAATTTTGTCAAAACAATAAATAAACGTTTCATAATACACATTTAAGTACATAGATTTCGATTATTCTTGTGAGCTCGAACAATTACTTAATATATACAATGGGAAAATAAACATTGAGATTTTATTGAAATATTCACAAGCGATATAGAATAAGATATGACGATTGTGTTTAAGATTTGCCTTTACAAAATAAAAATTCGAATAAAGTGTACCTTAAACCACACAAGAAGTTACAAGGAAAATATCTTCACAATTCAGTCGATAATTACATGTATTGGAATCAATTATTTTTAAAAGAGCCAGTACTTGTCATTTTCATTCTATCATTTTGTATTCATATGATTTTTTTATTTGTTATTAAATTAACTTAATACAAAATAGAAAACAAGTGGCTAAATCACAAAAAAATTACAATGAACATAATACCAGTAGACTTCCAATTGACATAATTTCTTCAAAGAGAATTATAATATAAACAAAACGTACTAAAGAAATTGAGTCAATATGAATAGTGCAATTTTTGATAATTTAATAGGCAACACCATTGATACTTTTTTTTAAGATTGGTGAAAAAAAATTATTCATAGAAATTAAAAAAAAAAAAAATACACTGAAAGTCAACAGAAATGTCAAATTAGTAAATAAAATTTTGTTTAAAACTCTTGTGATTCTGCAAAATAGTTACTTAAAACTAATGTTTTGTTGTTTGAATATAAAGAGAGAACATTCAGAAAAAAAACTAAATTATTTATGTATATTTAATAATATAGTTCGCTGTCAGGTACCAATTAACTACTCATTGAGTTTTTAAAATATATATGTATATATAGAGATATTCAATGCCTTTGTATTTCCTTTTATTCAAAATATCAAAATTGTGATTTTGTGCTGGAAAATACATAAAAAAACTATCAATGAATAAATAAATAAAAAAAAACCACTGGTCATGTCACAACCAATTTTCTATCTTATTAAAAAAAACTATATTTAAGAATATTACCAATATGAAATATGAAGTGGTTAATTTTTGAATATTTTAAGTGAAATTACAGTTACACAATAAAAACATACAAATCAAATTAATTTTCCATATACATTTGGAATTCACAATTAAGATTTTCTTAAATATCAAAAAGGTTAAGAAATGATTATTATTTTTAACAAATTATATTAAGCAGTTGCCATCGAGATACTTTTAATAGTTGAAATAAAATTTCACCAACAGTATTCTAGAATATTAATTTTGACAGAAATAGGATTTATTGTCAATTTTCTTCTTATTATGTACTAAAAATTGACAACACAAAAATACGCTTTAATAATAAAAGGCTATTTCACTAAATACACAAATATGTTCAATATTTAACAACCATCGTATTTAAGAGTTAAATGCAAGATTTTGAAAAATTGTAATTGAAATAATAGGGTAATCAATAAAATATCAATGTAACTAACCATCATGAATTTACATTTATAATAAAAAGACAAGGTTCATAATTCCCCTTCAAACTCTTGACTGAATGAACTCCATAATAGAAGAAAATACGACAATTTATTTTTGAAACGGATTTTGATTTTATCTAATATTGAAGGAGAATCATTTTATTTGATGAAAAAATATTTTACAATTAATAAAAAAGTGCTAAATATAAAATACAATAAAATTTGGCATAAACATTTAGCAAAAATTATGGAGAAGTTTAGAAGGACGGTTTAGGAAGTACACTTGAAATACATTTTCTTAAAATATTCTATCAACACAACAATCATATATCGTATATGTATATGATGGACCATTGTGTTTTTTATCAATAAAATCGTATTGATGTAGCAAGATTATCGAAATTTCCCTTGAAAATCATTTAAAAACAATTGCCCTGTGAACATATTTACTATACGAAGTATCTTTTTTATCAAATGTGAGAAATTTATATATTCAAAAAATTGTGTATTAACAAAACTAGATATAAACTGATGATTGTTTGGTCAACTTCTTATAAACAATTATCATTATTTCATAAGAGAGCACTAAATGAAAAGTACTCAATGTTTCAATTATACGTAGCAATTCCTTACAAATATAAAAATACACATAACGTTAATATATAGGCAATAACATTCATATATGTATATAAATTAAGTAACATACACAAAGTTAAATAAATGCTTAGGCACAAAATCAGATAAATAAAAGAACTATAAAAATTAACACAACTCGTGTCAAAATAACAATAATGAAAATAATTGCAGACTAAAGAAATGATAGAATTTTTTAAATATTGTATGTAAATAAATACACAAATGAAATATAATATTATGAATTGATTGATATTATACAATAATATTCAAATAGTTGAATACGAAAATTAACAATAGATATTTTTAACATCAACAAATAATAATCGATAAAACAAATTATGTATTATAATATACAGACAGATGTTTAAATAAGGATGAATGAAAGACACACGAGAGATTCAACTCATAAAAACGATACTTAAAAATTAAAGAGGATAGAGTATCAATAAACTAGATATTTCAGTACTAAACAATCTTTGTTACTAATAATTTGGCTAATTTCAAGATATTGGTCTTTTTTTTCTAACAGACGAGAAGTCTTTATAATCAGACGCATAAAAAGATATGAATACTTTTCACATTAAATTTAACATTTCTTTCTATAACTATAGCACACACATTGCAGAAGTTGAACTTGTATAAAATTTATAATTTCTCATAGTTTTCTTACGTAACACGAATAACACGAAAACTATTATAGATGTCACATCTGACATTTTCACTTGATATTTGTATCACGCAATATCTAACATTGGCTAAATTTTTACTCTTTATTATAGAAGCAAATAGATTAAAAATTAACAAAGGTATGTTCAAAATACACAAATTATACAATACGATGAAGGTCTTAATCTATTTGCTAATATAATTTTTCCTTATTCGATGTGATCTTAATGAAAT
>JAOXNN020000001.1:569892-660163 GCA_028571205.2 Hydropsyche betteni
GGTCTGTGCCCTATACACTATATAACAAATATATAGGGCGCAAAAACACTATATTTTCGGCATCGAAACCTAAAAAACATATTTTTCATTTTACTACATACATTTTCATTTTACTACATAAAAATTCAAACTACCTCCCTTCCCTATGAAATTTTTTTCTGAATATTTGCAATTTTCTTTTTTCATAAAATACCATACTTTTTTTGGATGTGTCCTATATTTCTTTGGAAGTGTTATATTTTTAGGACTATATTTTAATAAATCCAATAATAAATGTATTTAAAAAAAAAGTAAAATGGGAAAATTTAACATCTATCCCCCCCCTTCATGAATTTGACCTCTGAATAGTACATTTTTCATAAAACACTATATATTTTGGACGTGTCCTATATTTTTTATGCCTTAGTTTGAAAAGTACTATAATTCGCCGAAAAATGTTGGCAACCCTAATTCCTAAATCGACTGAACGGTTCGATTCACTAAATTGTAGTATTTTCACAAAATATTAGCGAAAAGGATTAAACGAACGACGACTTCGGTATTACGAATCGTAATTTTTTTTTGGACCGGCGGATTGTATCCGGTGTTGATTTTCATCTTAAAATGGCGTCGAATCGAGTTGTTAAATGATTTTAGCGATAAAAAAACCTTCCCGGACGGGCAAACGACATATTTACAAAAATTCATCGCGATCGGATAAGCGGGGAAGGCATGCATAACCAATGCGCATACATTCATTTTTATTTATGTAGATTTCGATGTATACGTCCCTTTAAATAAATCATAAAAAGCTCGCTTTTCACTATCTATCGTACGAAATCTAAATATTCTATATCTCGTGCTAATTTATTTAGTGTTTTAATAAACGTAGAAACTTAATTTTTTAGATTAAACAAAGCGGAATTCTCTTCATGTTGTACTTTGTGCAATTCCTATTTATTTCTGACTACGATCGATTCTATGTCATTAATTAATGAGCGCTTATTCGTCGACAGGACTCAGCTTCGACATATGGGACGGCACCAAGGATTATGACAAACTGTCCGTTTCGAACAAAATCACCGCGCTCAAGGAACCGCCGTCGCTGTTGGAAGTCGCCGCCCACGTTTACTTCCCCGCTAGCTTTTTAGTGGGTCCCCAATTTTCGTTGGCGAGATTGCGGGCTTACCTCGACGGAACGTACGATTCAGTACCTCCTCCCGACTGTGTCGTTTCCGGCCTGAAACGGGGTTTCCTGGGACTTTTATATCTCGCTTTTTACCAAGGTGGCACCCTTTACTTCCCCGATGACTATTTCCTCACTGATGCGTACCAGAATTCAGGATTTTGGTACAAACATATGGTCTTGGGAATTTGGAGCAAGATCGTTTTGGCTAAATATATATCGTGTTGGCTTCTAACTGAAGGTTTGTTTTCAATTTAGAATTCTTATGTAAATTATAGTCTTATAAATATCAGTTTAGATTATTACTGTTGCCGTTCTTAAACAATGAATCATTGATGTTGAACATATGAATAGCTGAAACACAATAGAAACTGTTTTTCTATTGTATTTAGTTCTGATTTTTTTTTATAGTAAACAGAGTTCATTACTCTAATTTTCAGTCATAACAAGCAAGATCATTAATATGTACATTAACCTTTGTATTTGAACTTTGAAGTATTAGAGATAATTCTTATATTTATAAATATTTTTTGTGTTATCTGTATATGTACTCAACAAACAAACATCCTTTTCCGTTTATTTATTTTAAGTTTTTTTTCACTAATAAAATAATTTGATTTCAGGTGCTTGCATAACTTTCGGTCTTGCACACAACGGAGTTGTGAAAGAAGAAAGCAAAAGTAAATGGGACGGATGTCGAAACGTAAAAGTGTTAACTTATGAACTCTGCACTAAATTCGGGCATTATGTTGACAGTTTTAATATAAACACAAATATGTGGGTGGCTCAGTATGTTTATAAACGTGTTGCCTTTCTCGGAAGCAAGCAGATCAGTCAAGGCATTACTCTTCTGTTTTTGGCTTTATGGCACGGATTTCATAGTGGATATTACATGACATTTTTCATGGAATTTGTAATAATAATAATGGAAAAAGATTTCGAAAGTATTGTTGATAAGAGTCAAATACTTAATAATTTATCCCATAATACAATCTTCAAAGTGATTAAATTTGTTATCTTAAAATTCTACGTAACAGTATTTATGGGATATTGTCTCATACCCTTTTCTTTATTAAGTTTCTCAAAGTGGTGGCCAGTTTATAAATCTCTATATTTCTCTGGATTTATACTATTTTTCCCATGGATGTTTATCTATAAACCTGTGCTCAGATTAGTATTAAAACCAAAAAAAATTGCCGCGAAAGCCAACTAAAACTTTTATTGTTATTGTATATTGTTATATTTGTTAATTTTCAAGACTTATAAGAGTGTGTTTAACATTTTGCCCTATGTGATATATTTTATATTTCAATTATTTCAATTGCTTTATACATAAAGAATAATATTTATTCATTATGTAAAAAAGACAAATCGAATGCAGGACTATGAATCGTAGCAGTCTCACGTTTAACATTTCACGTAGATGTTCCAACGAGATTCAAGTTGGGATGTAGGATTGTATAGATTGTGAAATATTGCATTAAACAGAATTTTACCGTGTATTTCTATTTTATAATTTACTGAAAATACAGCATACGAACTAGAGTATTTTTTTTTTTAATTTTAATTAGCAAATTTAAGGAGTATTAAAAAACATTACTAATATTAGAGAAAAATATTTTATTTTATTTTTTTCTAGTATGACAAATTTAAAATTGTCAAACATAACAAAAATATAAAAATTTCAAATAAAAAATTCGAAAATTTCCACAGGTTGTTATTAAAATAATATGTGAATGAGAATGTGGAAATGCATTTATGATTAAAAATGTAGCCACAATTGTATAAATATAATATTTGATTGTAATGCGTTTTTAATATATTCTATTTACTTTAAAATTAATGGAACACCTTTTTTTGTAGAAATGGATTAAAACTACTGAAAGATAATTATTTTTATAAAATGAATGATTATCGAAGGAAATTAATGAACTATTTTCCAGCGTGAAGGTTTTTCACATGTACCCTTATCTGGACAAAGTCTATTGAATGTGGTGTCACTGTCGAATCCCATTATTTCTCTTTCTTCTTGTATTCTAAATGTAAAAGTACTTTCATGAGTACCGATGAAATATGCCGACTTGGAACATATTATTTGATCTATTATAGCAATGGCACCATCAATATGATCTATTTCTTCATTTTTCGCATCAAATCTTATCACATTCAACCCTTCATTTTCTAGGAATATTTTTAACATGTCGAATTCTTGATCACTACTATCAGTCGCTATGAAAAGAACTTTTAAACTTATTTCAGGTTTTTTACTTATAGCTACGATTTGGTTTGCTGTATGATTCACAGACGGGACTTGATCGGGACGTCCTCTAGCAAAATCCCCTCTTCTCCAATGAAGTGAGAAATAGTTCAAACACTTGTATGTGTTGCATTCTAATTTTTCTAATATAAACTTTTCAGCGATTGCTATCAAATTTTTACTAAACTTTACACTTTTACGTGCACGCCAATATTCTGCAGTACCGTAGTCGTCATGCAAAAGTATCTCGGCATTTGTAAACATGACCGTTTCATCGTATGGATGTAATGCCAACAATTCGAAAATTTTAGAAGCGCTACCCTGAAAAGCGACACATTGATTGTTCTCTACGACAGTATTATATCCCCAAAAATCAACTGATCCTGGACAGTTTGTAGAATTCCTGAACTCCCATTTCTCCTTGAAATGACCGTCTTCAAAAGCGTTTTCGAAATGGGTCAACCGATACAGCCTGTCAATGTGTAGTACTGTCGAAGGTACTAGATCAGTTAGTTCAGCAACGGGTGCGTATTGTTTTAACGGTTCGATTTGGAAAAAAACGCTCCATGGGAATTGTTTACGGTAAGAATTCGCATGCCAATGTGGAATTCGCGAAAACGGCGGCAAAGCGAGTACTAATGCAGTTGGAGCTCGTCTCACTGCTACTGCAAGCCTCAAGTAAACGTCACGTCGAAGGTTGAATCCTTCTTGAGATGACACTGAATACAATATTTTAAGAGGAGGTCGACTTTTTAAGTCGTCGCATCCATTTTCTCCTGTTGTTGCAACCACTACCACTAATAATATAGTCAAACTTGCGAAAGTCCACATTTTTCAAACGTTATGAGACAATCCATTATCCGAGATTTCAGCATTCGCTGAATGACAGTTACCAAATTCGTTTTTATATTTGTAATCAGAATAGGCAACTTGTGTTTTTTTTTCTTTAAATAATTTTTTGTTATAATTAAAATTTTCAATGTTAAATTACTCTTTTCAAGACTATAATAAATATATACGTATTATTCATGTTGTTTTAAAATTTATGGAATTAGAGAAAGTTTAACAATATAGTTTTAAGCAATGGCAACATTTTGCTACATGGCACTGACGTTGACATTTGTCTAATGACAAGTTGACGTTTATTCAAAGTTATTTTGCATAAATTTATTCAATTATGAGCGGGATTGGATGCGGAATTGTTAAATGGCGTGCAATATCGAGGGGCGAAGACTATTTGCGTCAGTGTGGACAGCGCGGTGGAGTTGTCGTCGGGCTTTTACTCGGACAGGTTACATTTTTTTTTATTAATGTTAATCTCTAATGATTAATATTCCTTCATGTGGCTTAATTTTAGCTTTATATAGCATAAAATATAGAATTTAATAAAAATTCCAGAGTTCAAGTGAAAGCAATGATATTATACACTTAGCCCGAACACCTGAAGAAAAGAATGTTAATGGATCAGATTCTGATAATGCCCATGATGGAGAGAACAGTCCTAATTCTGCAGATGCTCATCGTATTGATAGTATTATGAATATTTCTGATAGCTCAGTAGCCGATCATGCGAAACATGTCACAAGAATGCTTCCTGGAGGAATGTTTGTTTTAGGTATTTAGCCAAATAATTCTATACTATATAATGTCTAATTTAAAATAAAGAATATTTTTTTCACATTCTTAAAATTGTATTTTACAGGTATATTTGCTGTTTGCGATGATAATATATTTTCTAATTCTGAAATTTTCAACAAAGTGAAGAAAATTGTTTCACATATTAATAAAACACTATCAATAAACAAATATATGTTTGGCTTGCCACCGCATTGTGAACGCCTTATAGTTCATTTTTCTACCAAGGATAATAAACTATTAAGCAAGTCTGTCGATGTGGAAAACTCCTTAAATACTCCGAAAACAGTGGAACTCAAGTTTCAGTTAAACTTGAACCATTGGCAACAATTAGATTGTTATCACGAGTTTGATGAAATATATCCCGTTATAACCAAGAAAGCTGGTGTCTCTGTCAGAGAACAATTTCAAGTACTTCTTTTTAACTATGTACATTATGAAATTTATATCAAAAACGTTTAGTAATTTTTCATACTTTCTATAACAGCACATATTGAAATCTGCTTCTGAATCGATAGAATCATCCATAATTTTTCTAGATGGAAAATTGAAAAATGAAAATGATTCCTTGGAATCTTTACACAAAAAATGCAAAAATTTTTCAAAACAAAATGACAACTTACCTCGCCCAATACAAATATCCATATTTATGCCGTGTGTAAGTTTGGCACATAAAATTCTTTATTTACTCGATAAGATCTTTAATTATTTTTGAAAATAATTTCTAATTATTAATTTCAGGAATCTAAATTACCTGATACTGTTGAGTATATAGAATGTGAAGGAACAACTCACTTTAGTGGAATAGTAGCTTCTCGAATTTATATGAGTTCTAAGGCTACTGTGCATGATGCTACTGTAGCCATAAAACAAGACGTAATACGATCATTAGCCTCAAGATTTACGATGCATTGTGATGCTTTGATTGATGACAATTTACTTCCTGAAGGCTCGTGTTTCACTTATTTATGATACCCTCCCTATATGATCTGATGATTATATGTTCCAGGTTAAAATGATAATAAATTGAAAAGTATTAATATGTATATTTTTATTTTTTAGAAAAAGTTTGTTTCAATGAGCCTCCACGACGTGTGTTAATTAAATTGCCTGAATTTGAAGGGAATGTGTTTTTATGCGATTACTTATTTCCTGGTGAATCTCCAATAGAAGCTCTTATGTCAGTAAAAGAAATGTTGGATACTGATATTACCGAAGATGATGTAATGTGCAATGTAGAAACACCAGCAGGTTAATTTGAATATTCATTTCAGTTTAATGTGTATTAGAATAATATTTTCTATTGTGCATATCAAATTGGTATTTAGTTATTGACTTTTCAAAGTCATATAAAAGTTTTACTGTACTATTTATTATTTTTTTATAGATACATCTGAATTTGATGCATTGGAAAGAAATCCAAGTATAGAAGAAGTTTTGAACACACCTCAAACTGCAAATCAAGCAATATACATTATTATTATCTCTATAACCATTCTGATTCTTTTGATTGCAATAGTTGTGCAGTATTTAATATAATCGTTCAATAATAACACATTACTTCGCATATTTAAAAATTTTTGGTGCTGGGAAGAGAAGTTTAAAATTTTTATTTTATAATTAAATAAACAGAAATACCACATAAAACGTATTATAATTTATTTATTTAAAGCAATTATAAAACTTAAACCGTACATATACCAAATGTATGCAATAAATCCCCCCTATAACTTCGAGATAGGTTTGACTTTATAGAGGAGAACTTACGGAAATCCATAAATAAATGAAACATTTTCATTTTTTTTTTTACATTTTTGCATGGTAATTGCTTATTTCAAATGCATTTGAAACAAATTTTAAATTTTCATCTTTTTTTTTTAAATATGACGTTATGGGGGGGACGCTGCAAACGTTATAGGGAGGTTTTCTGTATATCAATGGAAGATGTTTATTTTTGAAACAAGGCATGGTGTCTCAAAAAAAATCAATTGAGGAAACAGCAGTTTCAACTAACATAACTTTCAATGAGCTCTAAATAGAAATCATTAAAAAATGTTCATGATTTCGAAAATTTAAAAATTCTGTCGCTAAATTAACACATATTCCATAATTCATAACAGCTTAAGATCAAAAAATCAAAAAAAATAATTTTAGCAAAAAGGTGCCTAGAAGAATGTTGCATCATGGCGCCCGACCCCTAGAACCGGTGCTGCTTGGGTGCAAACGTAAACAATTTTATCAAAATGTTAATAATTATTTTGAAAATTTTCGGGAATTATACGCTAACGTCGGTGTACGCAAACGTCGTGTGACATTTGAGCAAACGTCTAGTCACCACAGCAATTTCGAAATCAAACATGCGCAGTTTGGCAGCACTGTTAAGTAAGCGTCGGCCGCTCGCTAGGCGTTTGGCTGCGTCTAATGACAGCCGGCTTATGTTGTTTTGATTGTATTTTATTGTATTTCGGTTTTATTCGTCGACATGAAGTTCAAACGTGGGAAACGCGACCGCGAAGTAAGTTCAAGTGAAACCGTAAGGTTTTATTTACCCTAGGGATAATGTTAAAAAAAATTTATACCATAACATCTTCTGTAAGCATTTTGCCGCCGCGTAACCAACGGCGGAGTTATTATGTACTAAAATAGTTTGTAAATGTTCGTGATAGTGTCATATATGGCAAAATGATAGGTTAATAAACCAATGAATATTTATGATTTATAATCTAACTGTATAACTATATTGATCAAATCAAAATACATACAATCCATTTGTATTTGCAACAAGTCGAGTGGCATTTATTCTTATAGGGATATTCTCTTCAAATGTCAGATTATAAATCAATAGAGACTAATTAATAAAGGCAACTATTTACATGATCAGAATTTAAATACGATTTTGGTTTGAATTTTTATCCCATTTATCAGAATTTATTTGACATTCGTCAGAATTTTAATCGTGGTTTGGTCAGAATTTTAATCAGAAAGGTCGGAATTTTAACTGGGTTTGTCAGAATTTATACTAAATGGTCAGAATAATATTAAGAACCCTAACCTAACATAACCTATTTTGACCGTTTCTTTATTAAATTCTGACCATTTATTATTTTATCCTGACAATTCACCATTTTATTCTGACCGTCTTTGATTAAAATTCTGACCATTTAATTTTTTGCCATTAATAAATGTACTGTGATATTTTCTTTTAAACTCAATTTCTTAAATTTTCTTCAAAAATTGATTGAAAATGGTCTATTACTAAAATTATTACATTTACGTATTATGATTCCAGGTTGTTAGTACTCCTGAGCCGGTGGTTCACAATCGGTTGTATTTTGGACCGGATGAACCTACGCTCCAATTAGATTGTTGGGAAGAAGATTTAAGTCCGATCCAGCTCGAGGCCTATGATAAAGCCGATCAAGAACATAATGCTATTAAAAATAAACTTAATTCGATTGTCAAAGAAAGCGGTGGTGAAGTTGTGTATACTGGGGAAGAGTGTGCTGCTTATACAGTGTCTGGAAAGTAAGTATATTTTTTATTGTTAAATTGTTGAAAAGTCATTTCTTGATTTTTAAATTATATTCTCGTTCTATTTAGGGTCCCTGGATTAAGTGAATTAGCTGCTCAAAATGCTCATCTTTCAATAACCAAAAAAGAGCATACCAAAAAAAAAGGTTTGTATGAATTACAATTGACTGTAGGTATTTCAGAGAAAAAAGTTACAAAAAAAAAATTCAAAAAATGATTTATTTTAGGAAAAAAAGATAAAGAGAAAGAAATTAAGCCTGCACCGCCTCCCACACCTCCTTCACCTGAACCGAAAATTAAAGAAAGCAAAAAGTCTTTGAGAGCTTTGAAAGAGAAAAGCATAAAAACAGCTTCACCTGCACCAACAAGTAATTTTATTGATGTTTTTAGATTATTGCACAAATCAAATTATATTCAATTTACAATTTATTTCAAAAATGATCTCGTTTATAGACGTGCAAAGTGTCTCTAGTGGAGTACGGCCATCTGAAGCTTCAGCTATCGGTGGGTTAGCTACTGGAACTAATAATAAAAATGCTATTGTAGATTTAACGAAAGAAGATACAAAAAATGCTCCGGATTCTCGTGAAGTTGCGTTTAATAAGGCGCAAGGTATATCTTACAAGGCTTCAGTCATATATGTCATAGTTTTGTCGCTGAGTTTTATTATTTTATTTATCTTTCAGGGAAAACCTTCCCTTCTTTGGTAGTAGTTGCACGTCCTTATTTGCGAAATAAAGAAGGTTCTAATAACAACGATAGAACAACATTAGACAGTAAAGTAAAGTCTGTTCTTATGCATACTCCAACTAAATTTACTGAGTGGTTAATACAACAAGGTTTAGTGAGATCAGAACAACTTTGTGCTATTCATGTAGGAAATAAATTGAAATTGGGTACGTGAAAATGTTAATTTTTGAAATAATTATTTTTATCAAAATTATTCTTACACGTTTATAATGTTTTATAGGAATGTATTCTGATGTGTCGAAATTTCCATATTCTGGTGGATATGTTTGGATATCAGAATGTTGCCCAGCACGTTTCGTTTCTGTCTTTTCTGGATCTCTTTTTGAAGGAGCAACCCATCCACCAAGTGTCTTGTTAAAATTAATTTATCATTGGGCTTGCCAAACAAATGTTCAAAATGTCGTCCAGTGGGTTAAAGTTGATAACTTGTATGTAAAAGGATTATTCACATGGTTACGGGCTGCTTGCACTGCAGCTCTCCACCATCACATGACGCTTATGGGTGGAGCCGGAAAACGGATTGAAGTTGGGGTAATATCACTCGGTACAACTAGTCATGATGGTTTGCAAAGACAAGTGAAAGTTGAAGTTTTGGGTATACTCGATTCTGATGCTAAATTGGTATTTTTTTTTTTTTAATGAACATCAACATAATCTGATTACCTTTATATTAATTGTTTTTTATTTGTAGGTTCGCTTAAGAGCTGTCGAACCTTTAGCTGATGGAGAGCGTAATTATAAAAAACGTTTTCAAAAAATCCTCGAACCTTTATTACAATGGGTGCATCCTGATTCAATTATTTTAACAGATTTGACTGTAGATAAGGGTACTTTACTTCAAATGGGCTTTAAAACAGTGCATCAAGTGTCGAACAATGAACCTGCAAAATATAGCAATATTAATATTATGGAATATCTTCGTCGTATCGTTCCAAGAATGTTTCAAAACACTTTATCTTTACTTTCGAGACAAATTATACAACAATTTTTAGATGAACTTGTTTGGAGAGAATGGTATGGAACATCTCCCGGACAAGCATTCGATAATATAGTTTCACATATAGCAGAACAGACACGTTTGGATACAAAAGACAATCTTGTGTTTCGTTTGAATAAAATTTCATCAAACCCCTTCAAAAATTGGAAATATTCAAATTTCAAGCCATGTAAGACAACTCAATGGGTAGATACTACCAAAGAACCTTCACGCAGAGGAAGGAAAAAAAAAGAATCTTCTCCACCATCTCCGATAGTAGAACCATCACCGTCTCCACCTCCACGACGCAGTTCGAGTGGGAAAGAAACAAGGAAACGAAAGAGAGTCAACTATATT
Organism: Hydropsyche betteni; assembly: GCA_028571205.2. Taxonomy (NCBI): domain Eukaryota; kingdom Metazoa; phylum Arthropoda; class Insecta; order Trichoptera; family Hydropsychidae; genus Hydropsyche; species Hydropsyche betteni. The sequence goes on from JAOXNN020000001.1 coordinate 580,564, forward strand.
GAAGCTGATGACGAAGACGATGTTATTTTGGTGATTATACATTTTATTTATTTATAGTCTTAAATTTCGTTTTTGATATTTTATAATAAGTATACGTTGTAGTTGGATACAAAAAAAGAAAAGAAAATGAAAAAACAATATGAAGAAGTCAAAGTGGTGGAAGAGAAAAAAATAAAACCTTATAAAAAGAAGGAAGAGAAAAAAATTGAAAAGAAAAAAGAGGGTAAGAAAGAAAAGAAAAAAGAGGAAATAAAATTGAACATTAAAAAAGACACGAAAGAGGAGCCTATGGTAGATTTGGAGAGTCATTATTTTGGCGAAGTTCAAGGTGAAAAAATTGACTCAACCAAAGCAAATATGTGTTGTCAGGTAAATTTCGAACATAAATACAGGTCATCGTGCATTTTGTAAAAAACAAAGTATAGCATTTGAAAATGTTTTTTTTTAGTGTCCGGAATGTGCAGCTGCATTTGATAAATGTTCTGATTTACAGTTGCATCTATTTTCGCATATTTGTCCCAATGTTGATGTCGCTTCTGTAGATTTGACTGTTATGAATCAGTGTCGTTACTGTCTTTATTATTATGACTCTGTTGAAACTCTAAATCTACATTTGCTAGAAGCGCATCCGCTAGAAGTCAAATCTGAGGGTACCAGTGCTTATTGTTGCGTTTTATGTGAAGTAAGTTAAAATTTCTGTTCTTGTTTGAGTTATAAAATAATCTTAATGCATTCTAACATTGTTATTTGAATGGTTTCAGGTGGCTTTTAATTCTATATCTATATTATCAAGCCATATGCAGAAAACGCATGTACCATCTGAACTCCCGTATGTTTGTGGTTTGTGTGGCTACCGAGTATCATCTCACCGTTGTTGTGTCGATCATTTCTACAATGAACATCAAAATTCTGCAACTCTACAATGTCCTTACTGCTTAAAAGTATATATATATTTTTTTTTTTGATAGATGTTCAATAAGCTACTGAATTTTAGAAATAATTTATGCACATTCAATTTTTAGGTTGTTAAAGCGTTTTCTGATGGTCTTGATCTGCAATCAAATATTGAATTTTTCTTACAGCATTTACAAAAACATCAAGATAAACAAATAACATGCAAATGTAACCGATGTGCATTGAAGTTTATTCATTTGGGTAAGATTGGAAAATTATTCAGTTAAGTTGTACAATTTTAAATATCATATTTTTAGTTACATGTAATTTTTTTCCATAGGTACGTTGAGAGAGCATCAAGTTTTGAATCATAACACTGTCCTTAAAGCAAAGTCACTTTGTAGTTCAGGTTATTTAATTTACAAACCGAAGGTAATACATCAAAAGCTATATTTCAGTAGTTAATTTAATATCGCTTTAAAGATTAAAGTTACATATTTACTTTCAGAATAAAGCTACACTTCCTGTAAAAGATTCTGCTAATCATCTGTTTACAGATAATTTTGATAATATTATTTTATCTATCGATGATGGATTTTTGTGCAAAGAATGTGATTCGCAACTTGAAGATGATAAACATTTTCTGTTAGATATTTTACTTTATTTTATGATATGTTGATTTCAGTCGACATATTAAAATTTGTATATTTTTTTAGGGGTACTTGTCGATGCACAAAATGTTCTTTCCAAACAAGTTGTTGGAGATCGCTTTTACAACATTCAGGAATGTGTACAGAGAACAAAAGTCGTGGACAGCAACCTGTGCTGTTAAATTCAGTCATGCATTGCATATGTTCGTTCTCTAGCGATGATGGTAATTTTGTTTATCTTGATGCATTTAAATTTTCATACGCATAATTTTCTAAATTTTGATATTTTTTTTTCAGGTAATGCTTTAGCAGAGCATCTTGCTCAATGTGAAAGACAAACTGCTTATATTTCAGAAGAACAAGCTAAAGCTAACACAGTAGCTGTATCTACCACAAAACATGGTATGATGGACTCTTTAGGTTTACAAAGAAACAAAGACAGTGAATATGTACCTCATATTCCTCAAGTATTTTCTTTTATGATTTTCTAATGTAATTATTTTTTGAAGTCGTTTATTTTAATATTTTATTTTTCAATACAGGTTGAAAATAACAATGACTATCCAGCACCGCCATCTGTTTTGAACACACAACTTTCACTTGATGATCTTGCACCTCCGTCAGTTTTACAACACGATCAAGTGAATATTAATTATATTTTACATTGACTTTGATTTTTTAACGCAAATTAAAACTATAAATTTTTAAAGATGGAATTGGAGCCTATAAAGAATGAAGCTTATGAACAGCCTCTAGCTACACCGCAAGTTCAGCATGTTGATATGGATGCAACGGATAGTACAGACATAGTTGAGCAGCCAACGGAACCTCTTCCAGCTTCTATTTCTAACACACAGAGTCTAGATAGTTATATGGATAGTACTGGAGAGTTTGAACCGTTACCTGCAGAACCCATGCCTCAGCCAGAATTCGAACCATTATAATTCAGTTTTCAAATTCAGTATAAATTTGTATCGTTATATATATATACATATATTTTATCACAATTCAGATTGTGAAAAGTGAAATGAACATTTCTAAATATTAATTGAATAAAAATGTACATACGTTTTCAAATTATCGTAATTTTTCTTTTTTCGCATTAAAAAGAATAATACTTACACTGTGAAGCTTTTTCGGCTCATAAAATATATATCAACAGATTTTTTTGTAATTTCCTTATAAAATAGTTAAAAAAAAAATAATATATATACATAAAGAGAATTGGAGAAAACTAGAATGTAAATAATAATCAATTTAGTACGATTCATGTGATTAATACTTTGGCTACTAATGTTGTTTTCATATATTTTACATAGGTTATATTTTAGTATGGCTTAGTCATAGTTATGTATTTGAAGTTGAATTTTAGCAGAATTGTATGTAGTTTTGAAATAAAATGGCTATTAATATAATTGAAATTTTATTTTCCACAATGGATGTTGGTATATTTCAGTAAATAATTGCATAAGAATTTCTTCTAGCATGATTTTTATGGAAAATATAATCAATTCCAATACTATTTTCATCACATGTGAGATGACTGTTGCATTTGAGATTTAAATTTTTTGGGCAATTTTTTCTTAACAAACTTGAGGACACATTTGTTCAAAACACCATATGACGAAATCACAGCATTATGGTCAAGCAAGAGTTGTCCTGCACATGACAAATCATAAGTTCGCCAAATATATTTCCATGATATTTTTGCATCTTTATGATAGCCACATCTGTTTTGATAAATTGTAAAATGCCTTTTAATGGCTTTTTTCAAATCGTTAACAGTCGAGAACTGTGGAACCTATCAAAAAGAAAAGTTGATAATATGAATATTATGATTTTAATAAATAATATTTACATAAACTTACAATAATTTCAAGAGATGTTTCTAGATTGCGCATTAATGTTAAAGTTATCGACTGTCCATGTTCCAAGGCAATCTGTAATATATTTCAATATTTAAAAAATAATTTCGAACGACAAATTGAATATTATTTTTATTACCTTAGATTCTATTTCTTCTATAGTTATATCAGATGGTAAATCTTTTAATAAACTATCACTTTGGAAAATTGTGCACAAGGAAGAGGTAGTTATTTCTACTAATTGATCGTGGGATAAATTTTCCATAAAAGAGGATGTTTCCTGAAAAATAAAAAAAATATGCAATAATTTTTCGAAAATCTAATTTGAAAATTTCAAAAACTTTGCGCTTGCGTTATTTGGGTAAACGTTTGGTCACCTTATCTGTCCGATTATCCTTATTTAAAGCCAAAAATATGATCCTAATTATAATACTTTTTTCGACGAAAAAAATTAGCATCGGTATTAGTACCGGTTTTCGATTACGGTTCATATCAACAAACGGTTTTTACCGATTTTCAGTTTCGAAGTCCTGACGAAAAGCGTGTCAGTAGGTAGTATTAGATTGCAAAGCGTGCTGTTTCGGGCACGCGAATCGCCGTTGTCAAAGTATCGTTTGCGTGCACCGTGCTAGCGAAACCCGCGCGAGGTTATGTCGACCGCAGGGATAGAAGGGTTGTCGGGGGCGCAGCGCGACGAGCTGATGGACCAGGTGCGCCAGCAGCTGGCCATCGCGAACGCCCAGGAGCTGCTCACCAAGATGAGCGACAAATGCTTCCGCAAATGCGTCTCACGGCCCGGCGGCTCCCTGGACTCCTCCGAGCAGAAGTGCGTCGCCATGTGCATGGACCGGTACATGGACTCTTGGAATTTAGTCTCGCGCACCTTCACCAATCGTCTCCAACGCGAGAGGCATAATCTTTAATTGTACGTGTCTGCTTAGGATTATGGACTAGTTTATTAATTTTTTTGTGACAGCTTATTGCCTGTGTATTTCTCTTTGTCAGCGAAATGTTCGAGTTTGTCGGGTCGAATTCTAGTTGGTGTGTTATTCTTAGTAACGTTGAAATGTACAATATATGTATCACGCATCTGAAGTATTGTATATAGCGGTTGTTAAATTATAATTGTTATATTAAAATTGTGTTTTTATTTATTTTTATACAAATATATGAGCCCATATTAATTAGTGAGAGAGAAACTTTGATTCAGTTTCAGAGCAGTATATGCATAGAAGCGAATCATTTTTGTAATAAAAATTTTGTGAAAGATTCTATGTTTGATTTATTTGGGATACGATATGATAAATACATCATCTTATGAAAATGAGTTTGTCGGTATTTTATTCCATTGGTAAGATAATAGCTTAAATTTCACCACGAAGAGCTTTTTGTCTGAATTGAAACATTTTTTTCACCCATTTTTCCATTCTTATTTTTTCATCTGGGAAAAGCTGCAACAAGTAAAAGGATTGCATGTAAAATTATATTTTAAAGTTTCATTCAACTATGAAGTATTTTTGCAATATGAATTTTCAGATGAAAAAAATGGTGAAAAAAGAAATACAATAGATTCACAAAAGTATTGGGAATAAGATAAAATTAATTTATATTTAAAGAATTCAAATGTGATTGTATAGGTTTTCTCCAATAATTTTTTGTGTATGCATTGCATATATCGAATTATATAAGAAGTAAACTTACATCAGGATGAAAAGGAGAATCGACTCTAGGCAATTCGACGTCTGGAACTTTAACAGTTCCCGCATCCAAATCTATGACAATGTTTTCGGGAATTTTCTTGCTTCGAGAGGACGTGAACTGTTTCGGAGCGAACGAGTCAATGTTCAGTTCGTCCAGAACGTTTCGGTCTTGAATAGTGGGCATGTCTTCTTTGATTTGGATCTCCTTCTGCTCATAGGAAGGCAATTTGCACATCGTCAATCCAGCGGCTTCGGCGGCGCGTATGGCCTTTTCGATTTTACTTTCGGTATCGTCGCCGGCATGCTTCTTTCCGACATCGTGCCGAACTTCACCTGAAAACGAATAGATTGTAGAATGTTTGAATAGAGATATGGTCTATTTAAAAAAATATAACTCACTAGGGTTGACGGTTGATCGATTTTGAGGGGGAGAAGGCGGGGGTGGTGGTTTGTTCCGTTTGGAGTTCTCTCTTGAACGATGTCTTCGGCGGTGCCGGGTTTTGGATCGAGAATGCGAATGAGAACGCGAACGTGACGGAGTCGGGGAGCGAGATCGAGAACGAGACCGAGAACGGGAACGAGACGGTGAAGAAGAACGATCGCGTCGTCGAGCTCGGGATCTTTTTCTCCGACGCGTTCGGCTACGACTTCTACTTTTGCTACGACTAAGACCGCGGCTGCGGCTCCGTGCTCGCGGCATTTTAGCGATTCATATTTTTGACGTTTGTCGTAAGCCGGTTGACAGATGGAACGAAACATTATTTTTGTCAACCTACTCGATTTATTTTAATTTTTAAGTAATTTACATCAATTTTCGAAATACGACTTGGGCTAGCGCGGTAAGGTATAGCCTAGACTGCCGCATTTGTTTGGCAAGGCCTTGTCCTGCAGTGGATAACTATGGGCTGCTAATGATGATGATGACATCAATTTTAAACGAAATGAATGTATTTTTCATTTAATAAATTGTTTCGACTTAAAATATATAAATAAAGATCATATTTTTAGCGGTAACCAGCAGATGAATATGTGACAGTTGAACACAATGATAAACGAATAAATGGTTCGGTGACATTTGCTCAAATGACGCAAGCGTAAATTTTTTGAAATTTACGTAAAAAACGTTCAGCACGAAACGGAAAGCACCAACATTTTTTTTTGTGTTAAAAGAATTTCATGTTAGACGTTATAGTGTACGTATACAATATTTTGTCAGTACCAAAATACCATTTCTTGCTAACCGAATTTTTTACGTTAAGCGATTTCCACTGTAATATCATCATTATTATTTTGATAAAATCATTTACGTAAACACTCGAAATTCGTTTCATAGCCCTGATCATTGATGGCAAACCTTTTTTTGTTCATACGTGCCAAAATTTCAAATCACATATTTTTTATTAATTGTATGGGGCATGAAAAGAAAGTTTTAATGGCAAAAAAATCTCTCAAAAAATTGTTTAATTAAATGATTAAATATTCGGTTGAAAACAAGATTGATATAATAATTTTATTTAACACAATTTGAAATTTAGTTTTAACAATCATATTTGGAATGAAATTTTTAACGATTTAAAATTATTGTAAGTTTTCAATAAGTTTTTAGTATTTTCAATAGATGCCTCACTTATGCTATCAAAATAATTCAAAGTTTAAAATGTTCAGCATTATGTTAAAAAATCAAATATATCCTACACATTAAACAATTTAAAAACATAACAGCACACAGTATTCATTATTTGTCAAGAAATAATAAAACAGAAGATTGTAGAAAACGATAATTTTTTTTTAAATCGAAAATAGTTCGATTCAAATTTAGCTATTATTTATCAACGCATACGAAATTATTTTCAGAAACGAATACCACAATATAGAAAAAACAATCAAATATTTTCCAATGCCCGAAAATCGAACGCGCTTTCGTACACAAGAATCGATTCGACCTCGCACTCGTCATTCGCGTTTATAAAACCCGCGAAAAATATTTATAAGGCGACGAAACACAAGAGCACACATTGATCCCTCCAATAATTTTCCACAGCTACCCGAGCCTCGGACGGATTACTCGCAGCAATTAAAACTACGTCACATTCCCGACTTATAAAGTACGCCATGCGGCCCGCATGCATTTCATTACGGACTCGCCTCGCGACCGGGACATTTCGCCGAAAATTTTTCGCACGTGTGTCTGCGGTATTTCGCACAGTTCAAATCCGATAAATATCGAGTGAGTTCGCGGATTCGATAAGCGGGATGAAAGTGGAAGTGTCCGTCTGAAAAGCTGGGTTCGTTCAAGAGAAGGAAAATGATATTCAGAAAGAAGATGCGCTTTTCAATAGCTTCCATTATTGGATGATATCGGATTTTCGATTGTGATATTTTTTATACAATTTTATTTGAATCTTTAACGCGTTATTGACTGAAATTCAATTAGGAGAGTCTTAAAGGTAAGTTCAAGGTTCATTTATTTTTTTAGTTATAATATATTTTTACTAGTCATGATTATGACTATTTGTTGAATTTACTTTCGGTCACGTAATTCGTATCGCATTACCGCAAAATACCGAATATGTAATTCTATAAATTATTAATGTTGATTTTGATTCGAATGAAGTCAAAGGCGTTTCGATTTGCACGGTCACGTTATCGACGTTTTGAAATTATTTTATAACCTTAGTTTTCATACATGCCAAGTTTATCTGAAGACATTGAAGTTATCATCACATATACAAATTTATTCATATCTGTATACAGATGAAAACGATTTATTCGTACCTGAGTTTTGTGAAGAAATTTTGGAAATATTCAATGTCGTTTCAGTGCTGTTCGCATTTTATGTTGATTATCAGACTTGTTCGATTTGAACTTGAACTATTCCTTGTTTTGACTAGTAAATAATGTTGATAGCAATTAAATTGAGGAGTTTGCTCCATTGGTTTAAAACGGGTTAGTGTTTCATCAGATACGAGTCACAAAATTATCAAGCACTCGAAAAAACTGTTGTAAAAGTTCATTAACTTACACACGAACGGGATTTTGCACATTAATTATCAGTAAGCATTTTTTAATCCCCAAATTTACAATCGATAATCACTAAAAATGTTCATTTTAATTCCGATACACTTCATAGATAACATAGTCGACTATTTATTTGTCATTTGTGTTAGAAAAGGTCAAAAAAACCTGAAATGTAATAGAAAAAAATAAATTCAAAAGATCGAATCGGTATTTCCCAAATAAATACCGAGAAATTAACCTACACGCCGACCTTGCGAATTGCGACATGCATGTTTATTTTTGTTTTTTTTTTTCTTTCATATTTTTACCAGTAAGTGCAAATTTTTAATCATTTTCAATTGGATGTTCAAAACCGGACTCACCTCTCCAATCAAGTGAATATTCGACATCGTTTAATGAATCATTTGTCATGAGACACAAAGTGGAGCTCGTTTGCGAATTGAATTGGTATTATCATGCGACGCGCTAATCTATTATAAATGCCCGCGTTTTTGTGTTACATAACTGTTTATATAAGTCGTTTTATTATCATAATTTGTCAATTGGTCTTTGTCTTGATCGTTTGTGTGTGGAATCTACATTGAAGATTTGAATAAATCGCAAGTTTTTACATGAATGTGAATTATTGCTCGGTGTGGGAGGTAGTAACCATAATAGCAAAGTGTAAGTTTTTTTTTTCAATTTTTGCGTATTCACTAGGTTTTTTATTTTTTTTCCAAATTCAAGGTTGGATTTGGACTACAATTAAACATGTTGATGAAACATAAAGTATTGATAGAATTTGTGGAAACTTGTTAAAGGTTGAGTGCTTTTGAACGTATCAATTCCTATCGATCGTTGGAGTTGAGCGATGAATGGTGTGGTTTGGAAATGGACATTTTGGAATATGGTTTAATATCTTTTGACGAGGACTGGTTTTTTGTTTTAAATGAAACTCTTTAAAAGTTATCGGAAAGGTATTTTTCTGTAATGTATATTTGTACTTACAGCATATGATGATCATATGAGAATTTATTGTTTTCTTGATATTGTTTGTTAGTTTTGGAAATTTTCAAAAATTGGAATTTTATTTTATGATGTTGAATTGTTGATGTCTGTTCAAGCAGTTTGTTGACCAAATGATTTTTTTTACAATTTTTATGACGTCTAAATATAGTATTTTTTAACGAGCATTTTGGCTTTTGATTTATTCATATTTTTTAATGAAAATGAAAATTCGCAACATTATTGTAACGAGTTCGGTCACTTTTAAAATAAAATAAACTTATTTCGTTTCTACGTGTGATATTCAAATAATATGACCGAAATCAAATAAAACGTATTGTGGGACAAATATACACAACGACATAAAATAAACGTACTTTATTATAAATTATACAGCGTAAGTTGCGATTTTTTCATCACATAAATCGATTGTTTTGATCGGTCTTTAAATTATTATTGATATTAAATTCTGATACACAATCGGGAAAAATATGAAATTATTATTCATAAAATAAATGTATTGTACGTGTAAAGTGTGCTTATACGAAAATAATGTATTTTACTATATTCAAATAGCAAAATACAGTCTTTTAAAAAATATATTAAATTTTTTCGATTTTCGTTCTATAATATATTTTTCGACTTTCTTCATGTATTTCGTATCCGTTTCCTGGTATATTATATATTGTAAAAGTACATTAATAATGAATGAGCATGACATAGATGCACGTAAGAATAAATAACTTTCTCATTTTAAATCATTCTCATAAATCCCTTAAGAGAACATACCATACACTACATATACTTCAACAATTCAACTTTCATTTAAAACTTGTAAAAATTTGTTGTAAGTATAATATAGAGTATAGTGTTCATTGTTAGAGAAATATTATATAAATTTTGCTCAACAAAATTTCAATAAAACGACGAAACACAATATCCTACATTGTGAAAGACCTTCGAATTTTTTCATGACTATTATAAGAACCGTACATACTAATTACTGTTTAGCCACTAGTTTTATCCAATGTCACATTTTTCGCATATTAATCAATTGTGAGGTCTTCGAATTGTATTATATTAGTTTGCTCTCGAAACGTCAAGTTTAACGTTTAACACCAAAGATTGAAGACAGACGATAAGAAAAAAAAAGACCTCACTCGAATTTCTCGGCAATTATAACATCAGACAGATCTTTGCGGAGATACGCAGACGATTATTATAACATATTCTTTGTCATTCGTGTCATTGCCGTTCTCATGGTGGTCTTCAGACGAACCCAGTATTGAGACAATGAAGACAATATGTCTTTTTTTCTTATAAATTTTCCCCCATTTAAAACGGCGAATATTGCGCTGCCGACCGGACGCGTCTTTTTACCGTCGAGGTCTTTTAAAAAGTAAAATTACTTGGTTTTTAATTTGTCAAAATTATACGGATTTGAGTATCCATTATCACATTTATGACACGTGAAGAATAATCGAAGAGGATTCTTTTGATACTTCTAACGCGGAAACTCTCGAAGAGTCCAATTATGTCACCTTCGTCCGTTAATTTTTTTATGTCTAATTTGGAGGTCGTGTGCACTTTTAGTAGAAAAAAGACATCGCACATAATGCAATTGTACCTATCTATGAAAAAAAGTGCTGTAACACACGTTGTCTACGAATGCTAATAAGTAAACAACCTTCACTCACGTGGTCCACGATTTACAGCTGATCGTGAGTACGATGTCAAACAAAGACTAGGCGATTTTATTGAATACATCATCGGTTCTAAAACTGTTCGATAATTGACCTAGTTTTGATGTGCAGTTTTCGATTAGGTCTTAAAGTTTTGAATAAGTGAAGCATATCAATAATTATACAAATATTTAAACAATTATAAATATAAACTTGATAAATAATTTAGTACAGATATTGGTGAATTAGTTTTATTAGATTCAGAGTTCGAATATGATAAAAATATAATTTAAATTACGCAATTAAATACACCCATTTATTAATCGCGTGATTTATCGCTTAATTTCGATGATTGACTGAAACCAACGTGTTCTATAAAGTTAATTAACAATATATTATACAATACACGAGATATCCGTTATGTGTAATTTTATAATTGTATAATACATCTTAAATAATGCGTTAGATCTATTCAATAGAATTATAGATAATTAATATATAACAGGATAAATTCAAGAGCAAGGACAAATGCGTAAAGAGCTACAACACGTTTTTTCATCTTATTAATGATTTGAATGTCAAGAATGCGGAATGGTAGTGAATATTTATCGTTTCAAGTTTTTACTTGAAGCGATAAATATTTAGAAGTTTGGCGAACATCGAAATACGGCAAACTTCGCAACAATACAATCATGCTTAGAATTAGTATTGAAGATTTCTCAATGATCACAATGACCATTCATGTACTGAAATGTCGTTTATTTTTTCAAGACGGAAATTAGAATACGAAATCGTCTTTATAAGATGTGAAGTTCCGTGACATTGCAAAATTAGTGTACATTACGAACTTTGCTCCAAACATATGTCGTTTTGAGTATTCGTATATTTGTATTTGTTGTCTTTTGCGTATTTTGAACGTCAGTGAAAGCTTGAGATATGAGTAAATATTGAATAAATGATAGTGCTAAAAATAAATGATCCTCAAATCTTTTTTTTATCTTAAAAGATTCAATATTTTGAACAATAAATTAGTTATGATGATGTTCAAATAAATCCGTATTGAATATATGTAATTATGATTTAACTACTCATATTTGTGTAAGAATTATAAAAAAATTTTACGCTTGTTACCGATTTATAAAATATTCAGAATATGTACACTAGTTTAAGATAATTAACGGAAATTTTCGAATTGAAATAATTAACTTGATGTTTATTAAACAATATGCTAATGTATTATAAATTAATATATTTTTGGATAAAATTGTACAGTTTTATAGCAGTTATGAAAAGTAGATTTGTCAGTATAATTAATATTATGAAGAAAATTTTTTTTTTCCGCTTAAGGCATATTATACAATGTTACACAAAAGTAACGGCTTAGCGTAAAGTATGTGAAAATTTCGCATTTACAAAAATAATATTGCATAATAAATTGAATCACACGTGAATTCTCATAAAAAATCCATAATTCCATTTTTTATTTTACGTGAATCAGATCCAAACAATAAGTTAACAGTACAAATTTACAATATATATATATATACATATTGACAAAGTCATTCAGTTAAGTTATGCTCCAGTTGCGTGTTGAGATGCTCTGATGCATTCTAGGTGCAACAGTTAAACGCGTTTAAAATGAAGTATTAAGATTATAATAGGTCCACAATGAAATACTCACAGCATTCCAGCGTTTCAATAATAATCGAATTCTTTGTATCGATTTTTATATAATTTTTGGATTGCGATCAATTCGTGACGCAACAGCTAGAACAAGCTCTTACAGGAAAACTCATAAATACATCAATACTTCAAAATGATCGTAAATATCCGTTGAATTTTGCAATAAAACTGCATCTAAAATAGATCGACATTCACGCATATTTAAAGGGCGAGATGTGCAAATACGCAATTTCACATTGACACAGTTTGGATAATGCGTGTTTTGAAAAGTTCGGATCTAATTAGCGTAAATCGTGTGACGAAATGATGGATTTCTAACCGAATTTTGTCGAAATGCTCAAAACGATTAGTGGACCGGTGTGAAAAGTGTGACGTATTCGGAAAATGCTGGTGTAATTTCGATGATTCAACGTTTGACATTAACGAGTTATTTGTTTATCGAATCGTTGAATAAATTGTTGAACCTATCACAATTTATTATATATAAATACCTATTTTGATTTGTTGACTGACGTAAACTTTTGATTATGTTTAGGTATAAAAAGCGTCATTAGAACTTAGGTTTGGTTAGCAGGATGCGTAGTATAAAAAGTTGAGGAAAAAAATAGTCAATAAGCGTCATTAAAAGTACGTAAATATTTTTTCTTAAAGGGGAAGTCAAACGATGCAATTCGTAGAATTTTCAGCCGGAGGGTTTTCCATAGGAAATCGTAAAATACGCATTTGAGTAATCGTCATTAATTAATGTTCGTGTATATTTTTAATTTGGGAAGCAATTTTTGAATACTACAAAAAAGTATAAGCACATGAGTATTTAAGTTGATATTACAAAGTCGTTATTATAACTCATTATTTGAATTTGCAAATACAGTCATTCATATATAATATTATGACTAAAAGATTTTTTATGAGATTTGAGTAGTTCTTTTTATCACACATCAAATAAAATTAAATATTTCCAACATTTTTTCATTCATGAGATAAACGTTAATATGTAAACATTGTTTTTTTTTTCAAAATAGGAAATTCTTTATTTTAAGATTCACTATAACATAACAAACAAGATCATCGTATAAATACATATTATATGTGTATCGATATTTAGTAATCGGGAGACCGTGTCGAGAAAATTTGCCATAAGGCAAAACGGGTTTAAATCCATCAATTGAAAACATGTTGATCTCGTGATCAAAGGGGAAATTCGTCATCACATTTATTTCGTACAATACATCCAGAAGATTCGAAGTTCAATTTAATTTTAATTTTTTTTTCTTTTTTTCAATTTTTTTTTTTTAGAAAAAGTTATCAGTTCGATCTTGCGGTGCCTACTTGTTAACGTGGATAATTCACCCGACATATTTGCGGTGAATTACAGTTGTAATTGTTAATATCCTGATTTCACCAATTAAACAGGTACATAATAATAAAATATTAATCATTCAAAATGCGTACAACCCATAATATGATTTTAAATGTATACATACGTTCCTTATCTTTGTGGTAAATTGGCATCGTGAATTTTTTTTCAAATTAGAATGAAAATGTATTCATGATTTTTCATCGTTACTGAGGAAAAATCGAAGAAAATTTGCAACAAATCTATACGTGTTTAATATCAAGGATGTCAACCTTGTACGTAACAAGCAGGGCTTTAAGCTGTTACTAAAAAAAAAAATCAAGGATAAAATCATAAAATAAACGTGTGCAAAAGTTGTATATGTATTATACATAATTATTTCTTTACGAAATCATAAACATGCGATTAAAGACGTCTTCTTAATTCGCATTACCGCAAAAATGTTACGGTACCGGTTTGCGTTGATTTTACATTGTCTGTTCGGTTATCAGTCGTAAAAAACCGTTTTAATTATCTATATGAAAAATTCATAATAAATATATAAAAATTAGAACGCGTGACTTCGTTCAAAGTGTTTTGTTTATATTGAATACATATGCCACATTCATTTATTCAATTAAAATTCAGTATTTGTATAAAGACATCTTAACAATTAGCAATAAAACAATTGACTGCTTTAATTATGTTTGATGAGTAATTTAGTGAGAAGCCATTGTAGATCATACATAGCTTCTATAAAATGTTATGATCAAAACACTCATCATAAAATTGGCATACGATACACATTATAAACGGCAAAGCTGAAGTAAGTTTTTTTTTTATTTTCATAATTCTTATAACTTAAGCTTATGATTTTAAAACAATAATTTTTGTCTGGTATGTGTTTTTAATCGAACCAAAAGTTTTTTCAAAAAATTTCAAAACACGTATAAAAAATTGAGCCAATTTGCAAAAAAAATAAGCGATAGCTTCTGAATTTATAGATCGTCTGGATCAAAACAATAAATCATTACATTACACTCTTCGCGCGCGGTTCGTTTTTGTGCAAGAGTTACCAACTTGAAACTGCGGTCTACGAAAAATATAATTTTTAAAAATAAACAATTATTATTTCAATAAATTAGAAAGACCAATTTTTCAAGAATTACTTATACTTTGGTTTATCTCAACTTATGAATATTTCATATAAAAATAAATGTACCATACGATTTAAAACGAGTCGAAACATTTTATGTTAACACCGATAATTTCTACTACCGGATTTTCCTCATTTGAACTGTATAAACATTTCGATAATTCGATTACTAAGGCAGAAACGATCCGAACGTTGAAGAGGTCTGAAACGCCACTGACCTACGGATTCCTACCTGACCGACTCTTGGTTACCACACCGCGTGGTTTTTGAGTTTAACATCCATTTGTTGTGTGGTCAGTTACTGTTCTGCCATTGATACGTTAACACATCTACCTGTCGATGTTCGGCAGCATGAGGCTCAATACGTAGACGTGGTCCCGCCAAAAAAATTGAATATCTCGGTAAATGATGGGTACATCGCCAGTTTCCTTGTGCTTGTTCTTTTGTGGGTCGACGGCTAATAAGCTCGGAATCGATTTTAGCATTTCTGGTTTTTATTGTCGATGAATAGTGCCTGAATTTCGTGGTGGATATAGTGAATAGACTTTTTGATTTTGAAGTGCTTGTGAAAATTTTTTGAAAATAGTTATTTTTGTTGATCAAGTGAGAGTGTAAGTTGTTTCAATTGGATTAATGTGGTTTTCAGAAGGTTTGTTAAATCGATTGATATTAATATATGTTTATGAATTCGAAATCGTGACGATTGTACAAACAGATCTCTTAGCAGTCTGAAGTATTTACATATTTTTCTTGAAAGTAAATATTTATTATATTTTTAAGAATACGTGGTCTGCAAAAAGTGCAATTCTATGAATTTGAAAAAGTGTCGACAACGAAATTTTTTACTAATCCACCGTGCATAAATTATATTCATTATATTATCTTTTGATATTCGATTCGATAGATAAGACATTGATGTGACGTGATTAACATCATTTTATATGATCGAGACGTCGTAATGTTTTCATTAACGTATAAAATAATCAATTATTTTCTATTTAGTGACACACAATCGATCGGTGTTGCAATTAAAAGAGTGCCAACTAAGATATTATATATTATAATTGTTCTATTGTTTTTGCTTTTGTATTTTTGATTAAATAATCATAATTTTTCTTCAAATTGCACAATTCACGATTAAGGAAGAGTTCATTGCAATTTTTCAAACTGGGCACTATATGAGGTCGCAGACACGAGCTTCACAAAAAACTCGACCATTACAACAGCTTTTTTTTTCAATTTAAAATATGACGATTGCAAAATGATAAACGGCTTCATCAGATGAAAATGAATTCAAAATAGATCCATAATGAAATAGCTAGACAAGTATTTCTTAATTGAGAAAAATTTCAGATAATTTCTTCATAATAATACATAATTTGCACAATATATATAGGTCAAGCATATAATGAGTGACTCAAAAGTCTGCATAAGTGTGTACACATTTTCAAAATTTGGTTCATATAGATCTTTTTTTTAACTAATGTCTTTATCTATATAATGTTATGATGATTTTCTTAATTTTGAAGTATTATTTAACGTGTTGTCATTATCGATGCTATAATTTTAAGAATAAATGACAACTTAAATATGAATATAATAATCGCATATCGTATTCTGATTAAATTATGTTTAAATGGTTCTTAAAAATTTCCATACAAAGCTTGCAAGAAAAAATTGATGTAGGTTTTTGATGCCTTTTAAACCAGTATATTATTTAATGTAACTGTTCAGGTATTACTTGTTTTGAAAGAATATAAAAGCGAACTTTATTTATATGGCGGTGCTCGCGCAGTATAATTTTTGCGGTGAAAGCGTTACGAAATTTTATTTTGCAAGGATACGAAATATAATATAAAATAATATGAGATTGCTTGAAAAATTATTTACGATAATTTTTTTTAGGTGCCTGATAGAAAATGGATAAGGAATTATTACGGAAAGGTTATCGTACATCTTTGTTGGTTTTGATCTTACTTTTACCTGCGATATACGGTAAATGAGTTTTAAAATTCAATCAAGCAATTAAAAAAAAATTATAAAAATTAACATGAAATTTTTACAGGCGCTAATGTAGAAACGACAACATCTGGTATTGACGACATCACGACAACATTTTTTACGTACACCGAAAACGTCACGGATGCACCAGAGGAGCCATTAGACGGTGCCAATCACCCTTGCTATAGAAAATGCGAGAGGGGAAAACCCATGGTGTGCCGGTACAACTTCGAACTGGAGTGGTACGAGGCGATGAGTAAAGCCTGCTTCGATTGCCCTTTCAACATCACCGATTGTGATAGGAAAGATTGTATACCGGCCGACGGAATGGGAAGACCATTGACTGTGATCAACAGGAAAATGCCTGGTCCCAGTGTGGAGGTGGGTTTTATACATTTTAATGATAATGACGATTTGATTCGTTGGGTTTTTCGTGAGTTATTTATGAGAGATTGTACTTTTATGCTTGAATTGATTAAAGGAAAAAAAATAGTGTTTGCTGGAAATTCCGGCTTACAATGAGGATTTTGACCTTTTAATTTTGTAAAGTTGCTCTCCTTTTTTCAATATAGTTTCCACACCTGGACTGGTGTGTGCCACGACTAATTAACGAAACTAAAACAGAAAATGATCAGCATATTTTATAGATTTATCTGAACTAGTGTAATATTCATAAAGTTAATCACTATAGCTAAAAATAGAGTTTCTTTATTAGAGCGGAGTGTGTTAAAGCGTTAAAGATTGACACTAAATAATTCAAACGGGTGATGTTGCATTTTTATTCCATTCAATCATACTGGATAAAACAATTCGGCCGTTCTTAAATTGTTCATAACTTGAATCTACTTTCACATTCGATTGTCCATCGACGAAACTATCTGCATCATTTGAGATTAGGCAATGTATCGGAATGAAATCGAACTTTTTTCACCTTCGGATATGCGAGATGTTTTTTTTCACAATCAGAGATTATAATTGACGTAATCGATCCTTCTTCTACGTAAGTTCGAGAAAGAGTGCGTGCGTGTAATCATTAGAGCGTTGATTGTTCCGTTTTGTGTTCATGTGGCAATCAAATTAATTAATACCCACAACCAGTCTCCGAGATAAGATTCATCGAGATACACGACACTTGTGTGTGATACTTAAAAATCGAGAATACTCAACAAATGACGCTTTTATCCAAGGAAATGTCTCGTTCAATATTCAATTGACACTCGTAAAAAATGGTTAATATGTCGTGGAAATGTTTTCTCGCACAATTGAAAATCTCCGATAGCGTAATTGAACATGAAATTGTCAGATAAATAACCAGTGATTATTACAAGGAAAATAATTATGATTAAACAACTTGCGAAGCCGTTTAGCTACAATAACAAAAGTTTTTTTAAATTTTTTAATGAGTGATTTATGGGTCGTTTTGTATGTGGTGAATGTGTTTATTTTCTAATTCAATTATTAAATTTTTAGGTGTGTGTTGGAGATACTGTCATAGTTGACGTACAAAATTCGTTGATTGCTGAAGGAACAACCGTTCATTGGCACGGTCATCATCAGCGTGGTACTCCCTACATGGATGGGGCACCGTTGGTAACTCAGTGTCCTATAAGTCCTGGATCTTTGTTTAGATATACATTCACAGCGTCTCTTGCTGGTTCGCATTTCTGGCACTCTCATGCTGGGATGCAACGTGCTGATGGAGCTTTTGGAGCATATATAGTTAGAGATTCGGATGATAGGCATATGGATCTTTATGATCACGATAGGTAATTTATCAAGGTTTAATTGGAAATGATGCAACTATAAAGCTAATAAAATTTATGAATATTACAGATCAGATCACGTAATGATAGTGATGGATTGGACTCATAACTTAGGAATTTCAGTATTCACTAGTCATCATCATTCAAATGGTACAAATAAGCCACCTTCTCTTCTTGTTAATGGTAGGGGTAGATTTAAAGAATTTAACCGAGGCCAACCTTTTTATACGCCGGCCGCTAAATTTAATGTTGACCAGGTACTGAAAATTTTATATAAATGACATATGGTAATATAATATATTTACATTGTATAAATGCATTTTGAATTTTTGTAGGGTAATCGATATAGGTTTAGGGTAATTAATGCTGAATTTTTAAATTGTCCTATAGAAATGTCTGTTGACAATCATACTATAACTGTGATTAGTAGTGACGGGAATGATTTTGAACCAGTTGAAGGTATGCACAATTAATTGACATAAATATATTGAACTGAATTACTTTTTAAAGATCCAATATGTACAAGATTTTTTTTTCAGCTACATCTTTAGTAACATATGCTGGTGAAAGATTTGATTTCATTTTGGAAGCAAATCAAGAGATTGATAATTATTGGATAAGATTTAGAGGTTTGATGGATTGTGATGAACGTTTCACTAAAGCTCGACAGGTTGCCGTGTTGCATTATGATGGAGCAATGGAAAAAGAACCAGAAGGTGATCCAACATGGGAGGAATCTCATCAAGAAGGACTTGTAAGTATATCCATGTACTATTATAATAAATTTGATAATTGTAATTTAATTGAAAAATGAAAATTTAAATTTCTTTTTGCAGCAAATTAATGCATTAAATAAAGGAACAAATCAAACTATGTCATTGAGTATACCAGAATTAGATTCATTAGATGAAGATGATCCAACATCAAAAGAAGTGCCTGATATGCAGTATTATATTTCATATGATTTTTATGCGAAAGATAATTTTCATTTCCACAAATATCCTCACTATGGATATTTCCAAGGTAATTTATATATTGCCCTCAAATAATAAAAAAAAAAACATTTTGCATTATTGAGAGTTAACTGTATTTCTTTTTATTTTTTTAAAGAAAATTTACTAATTTTGGATTTTCCAAAGAAATCATATATGTATCTTTAGATAATAAATATTAAATGTATTAATTCAATTTCTATGAGTGAAGTGTACGCCATCTAGTGAATTGTGTAAATTTTTCATTTCAGTAAAAAATAATGGTTCTCGCTTGTACACTCCTCAATTAAATCACATTAGCATGAAGATGCCATCATTTGCATTGCTCCCAGGAAGATCGAGAATAGATCCTAAAAACTTTTGTAACGAATCAACTGTCAGCGGATGTGTAGATGATTATTGTGAATGCACCCATGTTGTAAATGTACCTCTAAAGTCTGTAGTGGAAATTGTATTAGTCGACGAAGGTCTTAATTTTTTTCATGTAGAAATATCTATTTACATATAGTTTTTTTATAAAACACAATGCAATGGTTTATTTTCAGGTTTTACATTTGATGCTAATCATCCATTTCATCTTCATGGTTATGCATTTAGAGTGATAGCGATGGAGCGAGTTTCCACAAACATTACAGTGGATGAAGTTAAAAAACTAGATGCTGAAGGAAAAATTAAAAGGAAACTTTCAAAAGCTCCTCTTAAAGACACTGTAACTGTTCCAGATGGAGGATATACAATAATTAGATGGTATGCAGATAACCCAGGTAGATATGAAAGTTATAACCTTTTTACCTTTTTAGCTTACAATTAGTGCTTTATAATATAAATGTTATGTTTTATTTTAAGGATATTGGCTGTTTCATTGTCATATTGAATTTCATGTGGAAATTGGAATGGCATTAGTATTTAAAGTAGGCGAGCATTCCGATTTTCCACCTGTGCCTAAGAAATTTCCTCAATGCGGTGATTATATCCCTGATGAAACATCTGATTCAAATGTAAATTATTATGAAAATGTAAATGTAAAAAGGCCAGTAATATCATTTTCACAATGGTGGCCATTGGATTATTTCAATAGTACTTCCTCTGGATCTACAAGAGTGATTGGAGTTTATACAATAATTCTTGCTTTCTGTGTAAAATTTTTGATGAATGTTTAAAAGATCTTTTCAGCTTAGATCTCATATGAACATGTACTAAAAATTAATATTGATAGAAATTTGACAACAAAACGCTAATTGCGCAATTTGGCAATTTCTTAATTGTTTTAACAAATATAATGCAGAACTATTTTTTAAGAATATATAAACAGTATTTTAAGTTATAACATGAAATGTTGCCTTTTCTATTCGAAGTATTATTGAATTATGATTATGTTCATAATTTAAAAAAAATTATGAGTTTTATAAATTATATTGTAATTGTAATATTGTATATTGTATTGTATTTTTCAAGATAAATATCGAGATATTTATGAATCAATTAAAATTGTAAATAATTTTCGTGTGTGATATTTTGTATTATAGAGATAATTTTATGAAAAAATATGGAATAAACATACTTTTGATAATATAATATATATTTTGATAAAGTTTTTTTCAATTATCAGGTAAAAAATTTAAACTATCTAATTCCGATTAAAAATAATTAATATAGTGAATTATTTCAACAAAAAATATTATTTTCGAGTAATTGCAAGTGCTGTAGTATTAAAATAGTGGAGGGTCGTCTTGAAACATCAGCATTCCAACATGCAGTATAAATATTTTTCAGAGCTTTAAGAATTGGAGTTGTGCTGAGTGATAGTTTTATAATAGGTCGCAAATTATATTTAACAATTTGGTATATGAGAGTTTCTTCACATTTTTTATAATCAAATGGCATTGTTCTGTGAATTATTTGCCACATTGTGATTCCTAAAGAATAAATATCAGAAGCAGGTGTCGGGTGTTTTCCTTTAAGAATTTCTGGTGCACAGTAGTAAACTGTTCCTTGAAACTGAAAATCGAGAATAAATAGTATAAAAAAATTAAGATTTAAATTTATTTGATATTATTAACTGACCTGTGAAGGATTAGGATTTTTTGTGACATTTTTATAATATTTGGTAGATGATCCAAAGTCACATAATTTGCATAGACCGTTGGGTAATAACAAAATATTTTTTGGTTTTACATCTAAGTGTAAAACGTTATTCAAATGTAAATACTGAATAGCATGACAGATATCTTTTGGAAATCTATAATTAAAATATATCAGTTATATTCATCTCAACATGCTTACTTTAATTTTTTTACCTTATTATTTTATGAATGTCCATTAAAAATGATTCGTTATCTAGTACAGTTTGTAAATTTTGTGCGTTGTCATAACATTTCATCATAACAATACCTGATTGAGTATTTAATGACCAATAAACTAATTCTACGTCCACTATATTAAGATGATTCAAACCAACACCATTTCGTTCATTCAATAAAGCGAAATAGAATCTTTTATATTTGGAAATATATTTTACCGCAACTTTTCTTCCTGGAATGTTATTATATATAAAAAAGTACAAAAATACCAAATCAGCTATTTAAAAAAATAAAAATTGCACTAAACCTTTATACTCTGTTTTGAGAACTATACCAAACCTCCCTCTCCCTAAAACTTGATGGTTTTCAAAAGGAAGTAAGTTCATAACAAGAGATTTAATATTTGGTGTCATGGTTTCTACAATTTTCATATTTTGATCTTCTTTATGAAGTAAGTTGAAATTTTCATTTTGAGAATTTACTGCCGAAACTGGTGATGTGATTTTTATCAATGGTAAAGATTTTTCATTTGATCTTGATGTTTTTGAGATAGAATGGTGTGAATTTTTGAAATAAGAATTTTTGATATCGTTCATACAAGTATCATCAAACACTAATCGTCTCTTTATTGATTTATAGCGAATATAGTTAGGAGTATGAGGAGAATACTGATATGTTCTTCTTTTTTGAGCTTTTTCTCTTTTTCTAAATCTGCAAGGAAATTCTTGTTTTGAATACTTACAAGTTATATAGTAGTTTTAAAAATATACATATAATAATCTACCTTTCAGCTGATTTTGTGTTGGGATACTTTTGGACCTTATTAGTATGTAAATAATTAGAAGTTATTTTAATATTACTAGGAATTTTAGTTGGAGTGAAATATGCAATTCCAGGAGAGTTGTTTGACAGTGGTGTTAAGTTTATACTTCTATATAAGCGTACGGTCGACATTGTATCCTGTATTAGAATCAAAGTAAATTAAATATTTCATCAGGAACTGTTTTTGAGAAATAAATAAATCAAAATTACAAACTAAACAAGAAGAGATCCAGCTCTATGTAATTGACAGTAGATATTGAAATTTAAGTGCATATGAAATACTATGCAATATTTGATTGTTGCAACAATAATTGAAATTTAATTTGAATGAGATGTGTATTCATGTGAACATAAATTCTTATATCAATTTTTTTTAAGTTATAACATTTTAATAAAGAATTGTTGATTTAACATATGTTTTTGAATTCAAATAAAAAATAAGTAACAAAAACACAAATAAAATTGATAAGAATTTGTTGGTTTTTTAAAATAAGACTTACACTATTATACAAGCAGTTTCTATAATCCAAAGTATAGAATTGTGGATATCAGAACCATAGTGAAGGGGAGACAGGGGCAAATGATCCACGGTGGTTTACGGGGGGGCACCATAACAAAATGTTTATAATAAGGGTGACCATACGTTCCGTTTTGGCCGTGACGGTCCCTATTTTTCCGGGCTTTGCGTTAGTCCCGTCGTTTTCGTGAAATTGTTTGATTTGTGCCGTTCACTATTGAACAGAAGAATAATTTTCGTTTTTTTTCCCAATCTAACTGCGTTTCTGTTTTTATTCATTTTCAAAAGAAATATGATCTATAATATAGATCATATTTCTATCAAATACTAATTATATAGATTCTATATAATTAGTATTTGATTCGATATAATTATTATTTTCTAATAAAAAACTCATGCCTGAAACTTTTTTTCAGATGTATTTCAAAATCATTACAATTTAAAACTTTGAAAAGTTGTAATCCTTTCGGTTGTGATATTGTTTTTTAGATATAAAAATAAAATATACATTTCATCTATAATCCGAAATTGTATTTGATTTTTTTATTCAGTCTCTTCAGGCTCTCAATGCTATGTTTATTTTTTTTCAAATTCAAATTTTCAAATTGCTACGTCATTTGGAAATTTATTAAACAAAATCGATGGTTTCTAACCTTTATATGAAGTAATCGCTGATGCGACAATCAAAATATGATTGAGTTTATTTGAAAATGCACTGCTTTTATGCAACCATTACGAACGTGGTTCGAAAGGAGGCTTCTCATGGTGCAATTTTGGTGTAATTTTAAACGAAAATTAAAATTGACAATAATTTCTCTCCCAGGTGCAAACTACTCTAGCTACAGCACTGGTGGGCATTTACGAATACATACTGTTAAAATAAAAAAAGGAAAAATGCTATTAATTATTTTTAGATTTTATTTCTGAAAATCTTAATTAATATTCACAAATAATAATTTTAAATTTAAACATCCTGAATAATTTAATTCGATTCAAATTACTATTCGAAAAAAAAAAATTATTTAAACATTTAATCAAACATTTGACCATCCATGTTCTGACAAGAAACAGTTGGAGAAAGGAAAATTCAATACGATGAAAATTTCACAGTCCTATTCTCAGTGGGGGTACTAACTATAATATAAATAATGTTTGTGTAAGACTGACTCAATTCTATTACACCGTTCACGATTTTCGGCAAAATCGCTGAAACCGCTGAAAATTCGTGATTCACTCACGATTTTATAAATCATTCAACTTAAGAAATAAAAAATTGCTGATACAATTACGCAATTCTAATTTTCAGTCTTCGCAGTACAAAGGGAATTCATGATTCGTACAATTTGAATATTCAGCACGAACATTTTTTTTAATCGAAATTTCCCATATTCTTCAAACCATCATGTGTACTGACAAAGAGTATCCGTGAAACATTTAGATTTATTTTAATAATCATACCAACTACTCAACACATATAATAATATTGTCGACAGCATGACATCCATTTACCTCAAAAGTTGTCGCTTAATTACAATCAACCAATAAAATTTGCAAGACCAAACCATAACGATACACTTCCGCATCTTCAAACACAACACGAATTCCCCGCCCCCTACACAAACCACCCCATCTCAGGGTGCATCCACAACACCCTCAGATGCACAAGAACTCCAGGGAACCAGCAGAGAGTTCCAGCTTCGGATACAATGTATCGCAGCGTGTCGTACGTCGAAGTGCGTATTTCATTTTTACGTTCGGTCTTTTGGCCCGGAGCCCGCCGCTCTTCCAGATATATGGGGACAAATTAAAATGGAGATGCAAACACTCTTGTGTTATTTAATTGTATCGGGCCGCCGTGCCAACTGGAATATTGTCCAAATGCGACATTAAAGCCGCAATAAACCACCACCGCGACCCACACCAGGTTCAGTCAACCCCCGACGAATGTGCATATATTGGGGCGTGCCGTTGAACTTTGGTTTGCCAAGTGCAGCTCGTTTGTCATCTTAACACCTCCATTCGCCCATGTGGTTGATGAGGTTTTGGGATTTGGATTTGCGGTCTTTTGATTTGATTGGGTGGAATTATTTGGATCGCTGTTCAAGCGATTGGTTCAGTTGAAGTCATAATTTTATGGCAGAATCGATTCTGCATTTTGTCAACTGTGATATGAAAGTGAATCGTGAAAATACTTGGGAACTTTTGTTATTTAAATAGGGTATCGATTTTTATGCGCAATTTATATCCTTCACTTTCATAATTGAATGGAAATGAAAGAGTCAAAGACCAGACAGAAATTTATAAATATTTAATGAATTTATTATTTGTCCGGTCCGGCTGAGCGTGACAGGATGATTGGATCGATTTTTGACGTTTCGAAAACCAAACCATCGTCAGTTTTAATAATTTTATTATGAATCGTAAATAACGAAAAATACCAGTTAAACCACATTTCACGAAAAAATTCTTGGAACAATTTTTTTACCTTCGACTACGTGAGAACAAAGTAAATTGTTATTTATCCAATTAGCTACATTCGAAACTTCGGTTACTTAATTCGAAATTAAAAGAAAAACTTTATTTTTTTTATGAAATCACGAACCCCTCGAATTGAAAACAATAAAGAATCATTACGGAGCAATTTTCGAACGACCTCTGCGCCAAATCCGCACGGAAAAACAAGAAAAACCAACCCGATGAAAAGGGGAAAAAACTACGGAATATTTCATACTTCACGGCCGTCGGAAACGGAGCGTGCGATTGTGTGGCGGTCTCGCCGACATGAAAACACGACCATAATCAACGCGGTACATTTGCGGTAGGTCAACGATAACATTTTTCGGACACAAACGATATGCTACTCGTTCATTGCTCTTGTTTTCTTGATCGTGTTTGTTTTCAGTCTGTTTTTGGTAATTGGAATTGGGGCTGGTCGTAATTTTTTAGGGCTGTAATTAAAGTTTGGATTAAATTGGATCAGGATGGAAATGAAAGTTATATTTGTTTGGATTTTTCGTGTGCAGTAACTTGGGATATCTGATTTACCGTAATTTTCATTTACCGGTAATCTGGTGATTTAAATTTTAAATAAAAACTGAAAAAAAACGGAATGCTGAAAAAACCGTGAAACCAAAAAAAAAAACGACACTTTTTAAAAATATTGAACGACATCTTCAATGAGATCTCTAGTTGTAACTCTATGAGTAAAATACTGGAAGAATGATTTTTTTTACGTTAATTGTAACCGTTTACTGATTGTTCCTCATATCATTTAAATTTCGTAATTGGCGAAAATTTTAACTGATTTATTAAAATATTGTGATATGTTTTTTTCATTTTAAGGTATAGCTCTTTTTTACTAATGCAGTTCAAAAATTTGAATTTAAAAAGTAAAAAACTCTTCGATAAATCTTCACAAAAGTCAGTAGGTACTATATGGTAAAAAAAGTCTTATTGTTAGACTTTATAAATTAGTATAAAGATTATATTTTTATTTATTTTTTATCTCGTCTTTTCAATTGTTTTTTATTCGTGTACTTCGACTCTAGTTTTCGAACTAACATTTTTTTCAATTATCAAAGGAGAGCTCAATTATATATATGTAAGTTTACGATACTAATAATAAAAAAAACATTTCCCCCTTATTAAAAATCAAAAATTTTCATTAACGAATTCAAATAAATAGATCGAAACCAACTGAACCTAAACTAATAATAACTCAACCTTAGCAAAATATTCAATTCACATTATCAACCAAAAGAATATATTTTTTAATAACCAGCTCGTTAGCATACCGATTCGTTGCGTTCCTCGACGGCGTATATAGGCACGAAATAGCGCTATCTCGCGGCCATTTTAATTGAAGAGGGGTCGCCTAATCGCCGAACCGCATCTTAATCGCCTTCGAAAACATTTTAGTGCCGGGATTACAGTCTTAAGTGTGTGTTCGATTCCCCACCGTGTCGTGGAATTGATTCTTGTACGTATATCTTTTTTTTCGGGGTTTCGTGGGTACCACTTTACCCCGTCCGATCGGGGTTGTCGAGGGGCTAAATGTGTGAAAGAGGGCATTATGTTAATTTGTTTTATGAGAATACTGGCGTCTACGTTTCTCTTTATGTTTGTTTTATTCATATGATTCTTGTTTTTTGTCGAGATCGAAAGAAAGGAGCGACAATGTTATTCTCATCCCCTTAACGCTTTATACGTAAGTGAAGTGGATATTTTTTTATAATGCGGCAGTGTGAATTTGTTTGACCGTATGTGGAATGGTTTTATTTATCGATTTTTTATAATAATAATTAAAATTGTATTATCAAAAAAGAAACTTTTTGAATTTTTGATTATATTTACTTTTACTTTATCATCATTCTGAGCATTCAATATTCATTGCTAAATAAAGACCATTCCGTTTCTTTTTTATTCGTATTAATTTCGAGAAATTTTATTTTTATGTATACAAATAAAATATTATATTTCAGTAAAAGAGTATTGAACATTTTGGACACTAGGAAAGTTTAATAAATCTCTAAAAAAATAAAGATATGAAGGTTTTACTTTAGTGCGCAAAAATGCGACAAAATAAAATTTATTAATTTCAACACAGATTTTTTCATTTAAAAAATTTAAAAAATTGACATAGTAAATCGTTTTAATGCGAAAGCTTAAAAACATGCGGGAAATTTAAGACTAGCAAGGCCAATCGAAAAATTTTCAACCCTCGAGTATCGGGCAACGGCGCGCACCGATTCGTTTATAAATTACGGATTCGCTTTGATAAATGTGTCAATTACGCTGCGGCGGGTTAATTGCTTAAAAAGACTCCTAAAAATATCCCGTCCCGCCCCTGCTAAAAATTTCACGTTACGCTGAACATTGCGGACGACAAAAACGTAAAGCGTGGAACGGGTGTTTTGCAATCCCTCCACGATCGGCCTGAAAATAATGCATTCGCGAGGGTTTGTTTTTGGCCCGAGGTAAGACGATGATTTATTGTCGTTTGATTTCGTCCTGAGGTGAGCCTGAGGGGGAGGAGCGTGTGTAGGGGTCGTGTGGGTCCCTAGGTAAGTCCGGACGAAGATCGCAATAAATGTCAAAAGCCTGTGAATGGGTTCGTGAGGTCTTTTCGGTGGTGGGTTTAATTCGAATTTTGCATTGGTGAATGGAATCGTGTGTGTGTGAATGATTCGATTGAATCAATAATGAGACTGTTGGGATTTGTGAATTTTGATTCAGTGATATTACATGTGGGACGTGTGTATTAAATTAAAATTTATATAGATAAGTTATAATGAAATTGTAAATGAAAATTCATTACTATTTGTTCAAATTATACAATTTTCATCGTATGACTAGGATTTTTCAATACATTTGAAATTTTTTGCAATAGCTTTTTTATTTTGTTCTATTATATATATATATATATATTCACTCCATAGTGCATGGAAGGTGATTTTTAAGAAACCAATATTATTCAGGATTACGATACAAAATTAATTTACATTATTTATTTTCAGTACTTCAGAACAAACTCACCGTCTACTTTAGAAGACGCGCTATAAACAATTCCATGTTTGAAAAAACGGACGACGACCGCAAACATTGAAAGGCGACGAGCATTCGAAACGCCCCGGTTAATCAAGGTGTCAAAAATACGTGTGCAAATGGTCGATCAACGTAATTGCGAACGATACACGGAAGTATTCCGAGCGTATTTTCATCG
The DNA here is from genome assembly GCA_028571205.2 of Hydropsyche betteni. NCBI lineage: Eukaryota > Metazoa > Arthropoda > Insecta > Trichoptera > Hydropsychidae > Hydropsyche > Hydropsyche betteni. The sequence continues at coordinate 609,649 of JAOXNN020000001.1, forward strand.
CTCGGGCGTAATTGCGCGAAACGTTCAATATCCGCCATTTCCCGCGCGCGAGTACGAAAATGCGTGACGGGAAAATCGAGCGAGTTTTTCCGGTGTTAAACGCTTAACCGCTTCCTGTCTAAGGGGGAGGCCCTCCTGAGGAATAATAAAACACCTGTTATTATTTATATATCGAATATCGTATGTATTTTTCGTAATCGAAAGGTGAATGTCGATTTCGGGCGAAACATTTTTGTCTCGCGCCCTTTTCAATACATATAGTCCAGGAAAATAAATCTAAAGCTGTGCTGTGGTTCTGGGATCCCTCAAAGGGACACACTTTCTTTTACATTCGACAGGTAGCGCGTATTCGTTATTACCCTTTGATCTTCGGATTAGACCGGGGATGGGCGTACTTTGACGCTGTGTTCAAATTTTATAATGTTTTAATGCGATTAAGATATATATAAACATTAGAAGGATCGATTATTTATATCGGTTGTGCATTCGAATATTTCATCGATTGACGTTCAATAATTTTAAATAAAAAAAAATTATTTGCATATCTATATATGGTATAATTTTGGTGGTGGTGGTGTTGTGATTTGCTTTAAAGTCTTAAAGTGGTGATAGGTCATGTTATTTAGAACATTTTAAACCAAACACATCTTATTGTTAGTTTAAAGCAAGTATCGGCAAACTACGGCCCACTGCCTATTCTAAAACTAGCCTGCGGGTTAATATTGTTTTTATATGAAAAGATAAAAATTTAAAAAATTTAGAATCAATTTAGTGATTTTCCTTCTAAAAAAAATCGTGGCAGATATATTTTCTGAACATATTGTTTAACTACAGTTAGGAAAGCGTTTTTCAGGTTTTGACACAAATGCAAAAAACATTTCCATGTTTCAAAAACCATTTAACCGTACAAATGAGGAGCAGATGCTCAATTGGAAGTGTTTATTCTTCCAAATTAAGAGTTTTAGAAGATTTTATATTGTCATCGATATTATAAATTTAATAGCTTAGTTTTCGTTAATATTATAGTTTGGTTTTCGTATTTTAATAGTTTAGTCATAGTTTTCGAGTTATTAATATTATTTCGATCTTTAAGAAAAAATCAAAATCTCGCACTTGCGCACTAATAGTATCAAAATGAAAGATGTGAGTTAGAGTGAATATGAATAATATGAAAGATATAAGTTCGCAATGATCACCAATGAGACATCATCTACTTAAAAGAAAAGGACGTTATTAATTACATATATCGTATCTGTGAATTATTGGCTATTTACAGATACAATACCTGTGAATTATTGCTTATTTACAGATACACTACCTGTGAATTATTGGCTATTTGCAGGTACAGTATCTGTGAACTATTGACAATTTGCATATACAGTATCTGCGAATTGTTCGATAATCTCTTATGTACTGTAACTGATTTCAAAGATATTGCATCTGTAAATAGTCAATAATTTGCAGAAAGTGTATCTGCAAATAGCCAATAATTCTCAAGGTAGTGTATCTAAAAATTATTGGCTATTTGCAGATATACTACCTGCGAATTATTGATTATTTGCAGGTACAGTATCTATGAACTATTGGCTATTTGAAGATACAGTATCTGCTAATTGTTTGATAATTTCTTATGTACTGTACCCGATTTCAAAGTTATTGTATCTGAAAATAGTCAATAATTCGCAGATAGTGTATCTTCAAATAACCAATAATTCTCAGATAGTGTATCTTCAAATAGCTAATAATTCTCAACGTAGTGTATCTGCAAATAGCCAATAATTCGCAGATGCGGTATCTGCAAATAGAAAACAATTCTCAAGGTAGTGTATCTGCAAATGACCAATAATTCGCAGATACGGTATCTGCAAATAGAAAACAATTCTCAAGGTAGTGTATTTGCAAATAGCCAATAATTCAAAGATACGGTATCTGCAAATAGAAAAAAATTCTCAAGGTAGTGTATCTGCTAAAGACCAATAATTCGCAGATACGGTATCTGCAAATAGAAAAAAATTCTCAAGGTAGTGTATTTGCAAATAGCCAATAATTCACAGATACGGTATCTGCAAATAGAAAAAAATTCTCAAGGTACTGTATTTGCAAATAGCCAATAATTCGCAGATACGGCATCTGCAAATAGAAAAAAATTCTCAAGGTAGTGTATTTGCAAATAGCCAATAATTCGCAGATACGGTATCTGCAAATAGAAAACAATTCTCAAGGTAGTTTATCTGCAAATGACCAATAATTCGCAGATACGGTATCTGCAAATAGAAAAAATTCTCAAGGTAGTGTATTTGCAAATAGCCAATAATTCGCAGATACGGTATCTGCAAATAGAAAACAATTTTCAAGGTAGTTTATCTGCAAATGACCAATAATTCGCAGATACGGTATCTGCAAATAGAAAAAATTCTCAAGGTAGCGTATTTGCAAATAGCCAATAATTCGCAGGTAGTGTATCTGCAAATAGCTAATAATTTCGAAGGTAGTGTATCTACAAATAGCCAATAATTCGCAGACAGCGTATCTGCAAATAGTAAAAAAAAAACCAAAAACCGAAAACCGCGCTCTCGGCACGCATCCGCCAAGAGTTAACGGGGTCAGAGCGGGAGCCGGCGGGGCTGCGCCCCCTACCAGCCGATGGGGGCGCGGCGCACTCGACATGCGCTGCCGACATTCCGGCTGCGGAGGCTGCTGCCGGCGCACGCGGACCCGCCACGCGCCGCCACCGCGCGCGCTCCGGCCAACTGTCAAACTCGCGCGGCGCCCTTCGCTCGCCGAAAGGGGTGCGCTCGCACGGCGGAGTCGGCGCGCGTTTCGTTCTCGTACCATGAACTGTGACTACACTTGATCGAGAGTTGTGTTTGTTTGACTTTGATTGACTTTTCGGAGTTTTCGTGTTGTGTGTGTGGTGCACGTTGGAAAGTTGGTTCCGATCGGCCGGTCGCTTTGACGTTTCGTTGGTGAGTTTTCGTTTTGATGTTGGGTTTTGTGTATTTTTTTCGTTTGAGTATTGAAAACGATTCGTCGTTGTCGAAACTAGGTTTTTCTGAAATTATTGGAAGTTTGCGTACTTTTTTTTTAAGATTTAGCTTGGAGCTTATTCGATCTATATTTATTTTTCATGTTCGAATCGTAGATTTATGACTGTATTGAAAAGGTTTGCGTTTCGCGAAAAGCTTTATTTAATTATACACCGCTGTTATTATTGTTATTAAATTACCCTTAAACTCGATATCGAGTTTTATTGTTCGCTTGCACTGAACGATATTCGCAAAGGCTATAACAATAACGACGATAAGGAATTCAAGTGAAATTGTATGCTTTTTTACCGGGGGATATCGTGCGCGTTCGCGTACTGAAAGCTATTGCTGAAAGCTTTATTTTTCCCACCGTGTGTGTGTGTATTTTTTTCAAGCACAAATGTATATTTATTAGTTGTACGAACTTATCATCACGCCATAGTACAATTAATCGGGACTCGCAAAAGCGAATTCGGAAAAACTGCGGGATAAAAAGGGGTTTATCTCAAAAATTTTTCCGCAGTATCGTGAATTCGATGTAGGTCAATACCGGACGCATCATTCAAACAAAAATGCCATAAAATAAAAGAAATTACATAGAATTTTATATGCGTATAAATCGAACGGTGTATAAATACGAAACGGATTTTTAAGGGCATAACGACTCGGCGTAATCCCGTCGGCGAAATTCCATTACGTTAAGTTTCGATTTTTACGCTTTATTCGCGAGGGGGCCGCGCGAATCACGCTATTTTCGCATTTCGTTTCATTTTACGGCACAATTCGGTCCATTTTTATTTAACCAAACATATAATTGAAATCGGTGTGCACATTTATCGCCGAAATAAATTCATAACGGCTCCTATTCTGAATGGAGACTTTACATGCCGATCCGAAAAATTTTCCAATAACACGGCGACGTTTCCACACATCGGGGGTGGGAAACTTTGGGCCCGAGTCGCAATTTTCCAGCCGTTTTCACCGTCTTTCTATTAACTTTAAATTATCGAGATATGATGTGATTAATGAGCGGTCTTCATCAGGCTGTGTGGAGGGTCTGCGCCCCCCCTTTCTGGGGGCTCGCGTGTCCCGCCAACATTAACGGGCCCGTTGCCAATTGCGAGGGCGAAGTCCCCTCGATGGCCGAATCTTCGGTTCGATTTGTTCCGAGGGTCTGAAATTTAGCAACGATTTTTCTTGCGATTTTAAGCAGGGTCGTTGACTGTTGTGGTAAATGGTTGTGTGGATGTTTTTTTCAGGTAATTAAATTTTTGTGTTTCGTATTCGGTATGTCTCGATGATTGCATGATTTCATGTAATATTCGAGTTCGTTCTTAAATATTGTTTTATTTATGTTCTTGAGTTTAATCTACGTGGTTTGGAGTTTTAAAATAGATCATATGAAAAGTTTTGACAGTATATTATTGATATTTACTATTTTATTATTAAATAATGATGTCACTATTAAAATCAAATTTATTTATTTGAAATAAGAAAATATTATAATTTTATCACTAATTTCTTTTGAGACATATTTATTTTAGTATTCCTATTTTCTAACATCAATAACAGTTTTTGAAGTTGTTGATTCTGATCGGTCACATAAATTAAATGACAAATGTTGGGGTCATTTAATAGATGAAATCGCACTTTTTTAATCAGAAATCATTTTAGAATCCAGTCTTTCAAAAGTTATTTTTCTTTAATATTATAGATAAAAATGAAAACAAAAAATCAATATAAAAGTTAAAGAATGTCTATGAAACACACTCTAAAATATTAGTTTTTTCATTAGCTTAAATTTTTTAAAGATAAAAAAACAGTAACTTATCTCCGTGAAAATCTAGTTAATCTACTCATCGGAATTGTGGTATAATTTAAAAAATAAAAGTCCCTTGGTGTCGTGTCGATCGTGTAATTACGATGGTAATTAAATGTGACCTGGAATAACCGAACGGGGGCGAAGATAATCTCCGTAAAAGGAATTTCCGTTTAAACAAAGCGGGACTCTGCTTCGATCGATGCAATCATAAACGTAATGAACGTCGACGAAATTAGGGTTTTCTTAAATTCGATACGGCCCACTCCCGACGATTGTTCCTTGAATTAATTACCGCTTTTTGTGTCGTTTACGGATGAAAAAATTGATAATTTCGATAAGGATCATCACAAACAGCGTATTGAATGATGATCGATTTTGGTTTTTTTTTTAATTTTTTTTTGCTGAAAAACAGCGTTGCGTAAAAATTGAGGTACGCATTTCTTATAAAATGTAGATTAGTTTTTTTTGTAAAAAGTTGAGGTTTTGTATATTATATTGATTGTTTCGCATTGAAATGTTTGCATGGTTTTAATTGAATTTTTAAAATAATAGGAATGTTCCAAATACAATTAAAGATTCATATTTGAACGCATCCTAATTCGAATTTTTTGAACATTCTACTGGTTTTAAGAGGTTAATGTTTGTTCGAAACGACTAAAGATAGAAATTCTATAATTTTCTCGAGTTTTCTTAATCTATCGATTTCATCTTAATGCGACCATTTAGCTAAAATAAACTGAGGAGAACTGATACTCAATTAAAAACGACTTTTCTACTTATTCGAAATCTGCTCGAAGACACAGTGCTTAACCATAAACGTATCACAATTTCATATATAATTCTAAATACATGTGTTATTTCGAAACATACCGAATTTATACACACAGACTCTGCAGAGATAAAAGTGACAATTTAACAAGTCGCCATCGGATACAAGAATACGGCAATTAATCACAAATTCTGTCCGGAAAGCGTCCAATGCCCGAGATGTCATATCCGAAAAGACTTTTTTTTCCACAGCAGAAAAAAGCCGACGCTCATATTTTTGTACGGAAACTTTTTTCAGGCCTGAAAAGAATCGACACTATCGCGACGCGTTATTTTCTCGGAAAACAACCGGCCGTTCGCTTGAACTTTCGAGTGTGCTTTCTCACAATTTCCACCGATCATGTATGTAAATATTGTTTTTCATTTTTTCGAAGTGTCAACACGGAACCGACTGCAAATAACAAAACGAAGACGACTAGAGGCGAACAAAAGGAGCGCGTGAGATACGGAGAGGCGCTCGCGCCTATTTAGTACATTGTCGACTTTTTTCACGGTGCCCAAAGAAATGTTTGTCAAATGGGTGTTAACCAAAAGCTAATAAATTATTTTGGCCGTCTTTCCTTTTCCCATAATTCTGTTACATCGGCGACTCTTTTCGAATCGCGCACCTTTCTTGTTTTTACCTTTACCTGGTCATTTTTATCGTTTCGATATCAATCCGGAGCTTTTTATGAGTTCTTCTCGCATCAGGGTCAGGATGGGAGATATATGTCTAGAAAGTGTCAAATTCGGACATATAAAATGTCGGTTTTATTAAATTATATATTTTGTATGTCGATGGATTGATATTTATAATATTTAGATTTTATGTGTTGTATTTTCTATTAAACACGTTTAGGGCTAAGTCGATATTATAAATGAAATATTGGTATATTATAAAGTATAAAAGGACTTTTATTACTCTTTCCTAAGATGCGTTCAGTGTACAAATGTGAGAATTTGATACTCACATAAATATAACACATTGAAACTATTCTTTAACCGTTTATGAATACTAATCGAAAAACACCCCGTTTCTTTGAATTCTTCGATTTTTTTTTCATTTAATAAATTAAATTAAAAAAATGGGACCCCACTGTGAACAGTCGGGTTGGCTGGCGGTCAATATCTTAAGGGTCCATTCAATGAAATAAATTGACAGTGTTAAAAACAACATTTTTCAAAGGAATCCTCATTTTTTTTCAAGAATCGACCCGTCGTTTTTTGCTCCCCCACACTCGCACACGACAAAAATCCGATATGATTTTTTTCACACAGTCAATATTTAAAAACCGCATTTATCGACACCCGAAAATAAAACATTTTTCCATTATCCATCATTATTGAGCCCATCGACGACTACACATAAGTGCGCGTGAAGTGTTAAGAATGCGCCGTGTTTGTGACCCTTCGACAAATATTTATGAAATAATAAATGCCTTCGATGCCCGAAAAGACCTGCGTCCTCAAATGCCGTAACATTGTTGCGGTTACCTGTTTTTTCGGTCCTTGAGAGCGGATGGGCGCGAAACGTCACGAAAGTGCCAACATGCGATGACGAGGATCGACCACCCACCGGGGTTAGAATTCCACGATATAAAACGTGATAAGAAGTTTTCTGCACTCGTTTGAATTAGGTGCATTGGTCTATATATTTTTTCATAGAGGTTCAACCTCCAGGGGATTTATAGGCCTGAAAAAGGATACGTATGGTACGAGGCTGGGAACAAATTAACCTTTGCGAGATCGCACGTCAAGCGAAAGTGTGTAATCTAAACGCGTGTCACGCGTTAAACTCTCGTATATTTTATTTACTGCTGAAATATATTAGAGCAGTGTCGTTTTTGTGATGGCGCTTTGTCGATATACTTTTCGTTTCGGTCGGTTGATTTTTGAAAAAATAAACCGTCGTCTGAAAATGACATTCTCGTTACTGAAAATTAGTAATGTTTTTGTGTGATTTTTTTTTGGTGTAGTACAACCCTTGAAGCGTATTTTTAACCAGATTCTAAATTGAGTTATTTTCGGATCATTAGTCGAGGGTTCATTAATCATTTTTAAAGGTACATATATTTTTAATGATAAAATACGTCGTGGGGATTTTTTTTACTTTGTTAGATGATGTTGTTTTGATTGTAATGAGTTGCGATAGTGATTCAATTGTAAAATTTACTTGTTTTCGAAAAAAATATGTTTGTACAATACGTTGTTTTGCGGTTTTTTTATCGAATAAATTCATCACGTGGCAAACACGCATTATTATTGTACTAATAAAATAGATTTATCTATGAATGATGGTATATTCGTAAACAATTAATAGTAATGACTAACTTTTGTTATACACTAAAAAATTTGAAAAACAAAGAAAATAATTACGACAATTTTTTTTAAGTATTTGCATAGTAATTAATTTCATTATTTACATCAAAAGACTCTTCGCATCTTGTGTCTTGTATAAAGTTTCATAGTTGAAAAATATTAAAAATACATAGTTTGCATGTGTCTTACACACATAAAATACTTATACGAAGAGCAATTTATGCTTTCATGCAAGTGTATATAATAATAATAATTGAATCACTATACACTGTGAATATATTTATTTCTAAGAGAAGTAAATTTTACTTAAATTTGAATCATTTTGACACAAACTTTATTTGAGTCGGGTCGAGCTAGTGTCAGTTAGCCCTATTGGTGTTGCACGTATTCATTGAAAGTCATTACACATACATTCTTATTTAAAACGAATAGATTCAAAAATCACCATTCATTTAAACGCAAATATAATATGTGAACAAGCAAGAAAAATACGTGATATAAAAATGAAACGATTAATTGCTAACCAAGAAGTTGTTACATACAATATTAATTTTGTTGAGATTGAATTTCATCTAATTGTAATTTTTATCATCATAATCAACCTATTATTTGTCCATTACAGGACAAGGTTTCATTAACTAGTGTAGACGGTTTGAGATTTATTTTATCGCATTAAAATATATGTTTTGTTCCTAGAAATTACTAATTGAACCCGGCAGACGTTATTCTGCCAGTCTGTATTATAATAGGGTTGGATTAACCGATATAGAAGTTGGTATGCTGCAACACCACCTGGTGAGAAGCTGCAACAAAGAGGATATCACAAAAACCTTCTCTTCAAAAAAATACATATACATGCCAATTTTCATAATGATCGATCGGAAAGTGTTCGAAATTTATTACGTGTAAATTAATTGAAAAACAATTATTTTCTGAGGCCTCCCATTGCGAGTTTTGCATTGAAATCCCTCATAAAATAAGAGCGACGCATCAACAAACCAACTTTGAGTAATCCTAACAAACCGCGGCGATAATCTGGCGTCGCACGTATATAAACCAAACACGAAATCCCTATACCAACAATACCACCATTGTGACCCGGAGGGCGGGTCGCCAACGGCCGGCCCGCGGGCCGCGGTTCGCGATCGCGGCCCCTTTCTTTCGGCAATAAAAAGGGATTAAACCTTGGCTTGGAAGGGCCGCGTTGCCGCCCTTTCTCGAATTTACGACCGCGTTTCGATTTTGTGCAATTGCGTTTTTGTGTTTCGCGCACAGAATGGCTGGGCGTTTTTGCTCGGCGGTGTAATTAGGGCGTGCTGCTTTAAATGGGGAAATTATGTTTTTGGATAGTTTCGTGTCATGAATTTTTATGCGCTCATGTGTACTTTGTAAATGTGAGATGAAAAATTTTCGTAGAAATATTTTCTGATTTGAGTATATTGTTGCGTATGTCGTCATAATAATTATGTGTCATTAAAGTAATTATGTGATAAAATGACGACGTGCCAATTTTGAATCAGTCACGAAAGCCACCTTCCACGAATCCTTGCAAAAACACGACACCCTCGCTACAATTGAAAATTGACGACACCTGCATCCTAGTCTCGAATTTAACAACGCAGCCAAAGAAAACGCTGCAAACAAGAATATAAAGTTACTCATTCTCGTGCCCGTAATCGAGTTTGCTCGCGTAACCCTTTCCGGCCGGCAAATTATATACACACACTTTCGTTTCAATTACATTTTGCGCGAAACAATCGCGGCCCAACGGCGGGGTAAACAACACAATTAAAATGAACAATGAAAGCTTCGCCGGCCATTGTACGAATGCCAAATAATTGCGGATAATACGCGTTGCGCACCCCGCTTTCAATGAGACCTGCCCCGGGGGTGGTTCGGGGATCAAAGGGTTCGGTTTCGCGAATGTTTTGCCGGATCGTGGATTTTGTTTGATATTTTTATTATTTATTCATTCCTGGTGCACGAATGGTGTGATTTAGTGGAATATTGAAGTTGTTCACTATTATTTCCGTACGGAACGTATCAAATTTTCGCTTGTTGGAATTATTCTTAGAATTAAGCACATGAGGTATTTTCCAACTAAAGTAAGGTATCAATATAATATTATTTTTGTATCTTATATACATTTGAAAATCTGTAAAATATCATGTAGAAATATTGCCTTTCTGTGGAATGCAATGTCGGATCGAGTGATATGTCATGTGTTATGCATGGGTGTGATTTTTGAATGACGACTGTTTAATCGAGAGAATGTGATTCGAAAATGTGTTCAGTAAGGATAAAAGTGTGAAAGATCTAATTTAGATAAAAAAAATCCGTTTCACACGTTATAACGTTTGTGGTCGGTCGTGGCTTAATGCATCCGAAAAACGTTGCTTATTTCATATCGTGTTTATTTTCGAGATGAAACAGGTTCACGGATTAATGTTTTGTATATCTCCCTTTCATGTATTTTTTTTGTTTTCTGTTTATATATATTTTTAACGATGTAGAAGTGATTAAGCCCCTAAAAAATGGACGCTTTAAAGTCATCAAAAACGAATAAAATTTCGTTATCTGGTGTGCTTTATTGTTTTTTTACCATTACAACCGTTAAAGGGTTGCAAATTCGTAAATGGTTGAATTATACGAGCAAGTTTCAGCAGAATTTTTATTTTTCAATGTTGCTGCGGTTATATTTTGATTACTGCCGTCGATGGCATTGCTGGAAATTTAATTAACTATTGGAATATTGCGGTATAACTTTTACGACGTTCATATACAAACTTTATATTTTGTTTCTTAAATCAAAATAGAACCAATTTAATTCAAGTCGGGGTTACATTTTAGGGTTAATTAGATATCAAAAGTTTTCTCAACATGTATTTTCAGATCGTTACAAAATCACTAATTTTTTTTATTTTTAATGAAAACAAATTGATATTTCTAAAATTAAAATGTTTTTATAAAAATAAACATATAAAACATATTCTTTGACGTTGTTTTGTTTTCTATTGTTCGTATATCTCACGGAATTTGTTGCGTGTGGTATACAACATAAGCGTACTAAGTGAAATTTGAAAAACAGAATTAGAGTTTTAGGGTCAGTTCTAATGCAAATAACAAACATACAGGTATCATAACTCTTCTTTATTTTGAATTTCAATGGGATTCTTCTCAAATGATTCTAACAATGAAATAACGTGATGACGCACGTCCATTATAAATTTCTTTTTCGGGTCACGGAGTTTTCGTCAGGTTCTTTGTTTGATGAAAGTATCCTTTACCACCGTGTGATACAGCTTTAAAATATGTTGTCATCAGTTTAACTGAAATCAATAAACAACTGCCGGTCGTATCGTGTTCTAAACGGAGAAATTCTCAAGAACCATTCAAACGAAAGCATCACATTGGTTTTAATGTATTATTCTGTAAACATAACACAGTTTTTATATCAGAGCGTTTACCGTTACGCAGGAAATGTACGTAACAACGATTACGTTTTATCTTGTGTGTATAAGTTGTTGCGATAATATGAAATAGTTCAACGTTTAAAAGCGTAATGTGCTATTGGGAAAATTGTTTCTCTAATTGCCGGGTTCGATGTGTGAGCTTTTAAATCGTTGAAGTGATTTTACACACTGAAAAAGAGAGATTTATCGCCAGCTAGCCAGACCTATTTTTTATTCGTTCTAGAATGAATGAGTTTAATTATTTCGTTTGAATTGGTCACTACCGGTTTTTGTAGACATATGCAGCGACCAATATCCAATAATGCACAGAAGCAAATGGGCTTCGACTAATTAATGGATCAGCTGAAAATTATAATAAGCGATTCATACAGTTAAATTTTGAAATTTGTAAATGACTTATTCCGAATAGAAAAATTGTCATTAATAAAATATTCTCCACCATATTTCTAATTCATAAAGACGCAGCAGTAAATCATTGATGATTCGAGAAAACTCGTAAAGAATTTGACCGCGCCGTTTATCACTGATCTCGTTGTCTCTTAATGTTTGTTCAAACTCGATTTTTAGACTGTGAGGGCATTGTGAATCGTCCCACATAAAACGTAGCTTACCAGGTGGGCCGAATTAATGACTAAATCTCATTGTTGCCTCAAACCAATGTGTAACGATCGAGTTTCCTACCGAATAATAATATTGGAACATGTTAGCTCGAACAGTGCTGTGGAATTATGTTCCGGGCTTTTCATTCGGTGGAATTTCGTACTACGTTCGCTGAAAGCTTACTTAACGCAAAAGCTTATAAATTGGTGGGTGTTTTTGGTAAAAATTTGAATTCGCCGAAAAATAATATTGAAAATATTCATACGATATTTATTATAATGGATGAGTGACTCTTTTTCAAATATATTTTTATTCAATAAGATCCTTTTTTAGATATTGTGGCTTAATGCTGTACTTTAATATGCGTGCATTTGGATTGATGAAATATTTACAATGTACACATTGTGATGGCTCAATTTCAGCGATAATCATGTAACTCTATGCGTACGTGTAACCTAATTTCGGATAACTCAGACAGGCTATAAAATTGATCGAATTAGACGAAGCCTTAGTTTGGTATACGTTTAATGATCTGACTGAACGATGATGATGTACGAGAAGATACTATTCTGGCTTAAAACACACAAATAAGATTTTTAACTATATAACCTGTTATTTTTAAAGAGAATTTTCTCCATGATGTTATATGGTGTCGACGTAAAACAAGGATTTCCTTTAGAATGTCGTAAGTTTTTCGGAGAGACGTAGATATTTTCAAATCTGTCTAGATTTTTGTACGTTTCGAATTGATCGTGCTATAAAACGAGATACGATTTAGAAAATCTTTTCCAGATAACAAAAGTCAAAATTCATCAACTTTGATGGCCCTCTAGTATTATCGGAAAATGTATCTTCGTGCTCGAACTTAGACCACTTGAAATATCACGATTTGATACTGCAGTGCATTTAAACAAAATAATAAGTTGTATATAGTGAAGCGTTATCGAGTTGGGAAAATTATTCAATTCAATATATCGTCGAATGAAATAATTTCAGATTTCATATAAAAATTTTACACACATGTAAAAATTTAATTAAATAAAATGACACAAGTACAAATTAAACATTTTAAACGAGGCCCTAATTGAAAGAGATGTTTTTATCACACTTCATAATCCGCATTTACAGAACAACCACCGTTTTTAGCTCGACGTTAAATAGAGTTTTAATTGGAAAACTCCCGTTACACAAACATAATTCGGAGGCTTATTTATTATATTATATAATGTGCGCGTTGAGTTGTTAAAACTCAAGCACGTACGTGTAATATAAGACAAACTCGCTAGCGATCCGTCTTAAATGAATATTTATGCAGTAAAATTATACAACGTCGTTTAACGCGAAAGAAAGCACTCGAAAGGTTAATAATACCACATACTCTGTTGACAAAGAGATAATGACTACGAAGCATCGGATTTCTTACAGTCTACACAAAGTTTTCACTCAAAGTCATCTTTTCAACGCACGAAAAAACACTACAATATAATATAATATTTCTTTGGGCGCGCGAGAAGTAAAAATTTCACGCCTCATTACGGCGATTCGAAAAATATATCGCAAGACGAGAGTGATTTTTATTATTTCGACGTCATATATAAATCCCGGTGATTTATAATATCGTAAGGGCACCGAATAGAAATTCGTGTGATTTAACACCGAGCGGTTTTATTATGACGTTAAATTATTACACGTGTGATAGTGATCACGCTCCTTTGTGCGCCGATTTCCTAGAGCCGGTGCTACACCGTTTTTTTTCCGTTTCCTTCTGTTTTTTTTTTCTTTTCGGAGTGTTCTCCTAAAGAAAATCGACTTTTCCTCTGCTCGTCTATGTTGTGTTTTCCGTTTTTTGTGTGGAGGAAATTGTGCGTTATTGAGTTGCGATGTGGAATCGCTGGGTTGGTTTTAGGTTGTGTTTGATGTAGCTGTGATTTCGCGTGTTTTCCTTAATTTAATTTCAAAAAAGGATTTATATGTCTCGCTTTTTATGGTTAGTTGTAAATATGGTAGCTAATGGATTCATGCAGAACTTCATAGTATGAAGCATAAACGTCATAATTATGTATCAGATTATTTTTTTTATGTTTTTTAAAAATGACGTTTGCAGCGAAAATTTCTCATCTAGTTATTAATATTGTATGTAGTTGCGATTAGTTAGCGCAAAGTTATTTATGTTGGGATTTATGTACGAAGGTTTCAAGTTCAATAGCTCACAGTTCAAATAGAAAAATATTTTTGCATAAATGTAAGATAAGAAAAATATCTAGATTGAAAGAGAAAAGTTAAGTGATTAAAATTTCAATCGTACCTTATTTTATAAATGAAAAAATCCAGTTGAGATCAAATAAAAATATCAAACTTTGATAGAAATTCAATCAATTAAAAATATTATATTTAATAAATTTGAAATATAGAAAAATATATGATTTATCAATCTATATAAACTGAAACCCCAACACCGTCACCTTTTAACAAACAAACACCATTAAAAGCGCACCTCGACAGTCAACCATCACCGAGCATTTCCCGCCTCAACCAGACCATCAGGCCATCAAGGACCATCTTTTTTCGCTTCCTTACCCATTTGCGAAGCCTCCACACCTGCAAAGCGAGTCGGATCTATTATATACGTGCGACGATTAGGGCGTTTTAGGACCGCCCAAGTGGAGAATATCGGGTAGGGCTTAGGCGGGCCGCGTCGCGCTTGTACAAATTTCGCGAACAAATATTTTCAATCCATTAACAAGACAAACTGACTCGAGCTCAACAATTAAGGTTGTTTGACGATCGTTAATGTTATATGCCGCGCTGTGAAACGACTGACTGCGACGATTATAGTAATCCCCGCGACGGCGACGCCTCGCCTAATGTATTTTTCCAGCCGCGGAATTTTCGCGATTTTTTTCCGGTTCCGGCAAGGTTTTCCAGTATTTTCTTGAATGGTGTTTACTGTGTTGTCTGGTTTTTTGACGTTTGTTCCGGCTTCTTGGCGTAAGGCTCTTATTGTTGTGTTGCACGATGTACGTTTAGTTCATTTCTCGTGCAGCTTCGAGAAAGTTTGTTATTTTTTTTATAATTTTTTATTATTCTTATTATTATTTTATGATCAGTTTTAAATCGTGAAGTTTCGCTATTTTCATTATTTAATTATATTGTTACGTAAAATCATTTTTAAAGATTCGTTCTTGGAAGTGAACTCTGAAAAATTCAATTAGAAAGTAAATAAAAAGAATCGTTTAAATATTGATTGAACATAGTATTTACAATTATTATAATCAGTGCTTAAAAAAAAGGTGCCGGAATGCACTTTTTTCAAGCCTTTTAATTTAATTATTTTATGGGTCCTATGATACCCATATATTCAAAAGGGACTAACAGTCAATGGCTTCCAAGAAAACATCAAAAATTTTCAAATAAAGAAGAAAATAAAATTTTGCAAACATTTATTAAAATTTCGAAAAAAGGTACCGGAACGTCGTTCCGCCGCGTTACAGGGTAAAAAAAAGCCCTGATTATAATAATACATAAAAGTTTTTTTTAAATGGTTTATTAAAATCAACATTGAAGATGTGTATTTTTAAAAAAAATCCCAGAAAATAAATATTGTAACGTGGTATTTTTTTATGAAACATAAAATGAAAAATCTTTGACACCATTACGCGAAATGAGTTAAATAGAAAGTTAAGTTAGGTTAGAAACCTTCCCTTACACCTAGGGCTAACTTGGGTTAGGGTTAGGTTAACTTGGGTTATATTAGGAAAAAAAATCCGTATCAGACTTACCAAATAATCTTTACAAATGTATACGCATCAAAGAAACATAATATCGACCTTAACAACAAACGCGCCCCATTTTCGACCACTCATCATCGACTCCATTTTAATCGACCTCCAGCGGGATTATAACACAGCATCCTTTCAACTGGCCAGGCGGGTGGTCCCGTTTCGAGTGTCGCACACTCTTCCGCAATACGTCAAAATCGGGATTGAAAGCTTATGAAATTCAACAGCGTCCGGCCATTATTTACGCAGGATTACCAACAACGCACGTCCGATACATCACGTTCGAACGACAGCCGAAACGGCGGGATTCCGTGACGGAGAGTCTCGCAATGTTTATGCTTGTGTGTTATGTATGTATGTTTTGGGTGGTGTGTTTTAATGTGGGTTTGTGTTTTCGATTCGTTTTTGTGTTTGTCGTTGGCCGGTGCGATGGGGTTTGTGCGGGTGAAATTAATTTTTGGTATTAGTGTGTGGGGTTGGGTTGTTTTGGAAATTTCGATTGTTTAGTTGTTGTAAGCGGATGATTGGAAAAGATTGGTTTGAAGTTTATACGATATCTACAGTAGGATGGGAACTTTTTGAAAATATTGGAAGTTTAAGTTTTTTTATTTGTTTTGTAGTGATAGGAGGTTATTTTCAAGAAGTTCGAATATTAAAAACCATTATTTTCAAATGTTTTTTTACGCAATAAAATCCATTTATAAATTGAGTAATTTTTTGCTTAATTTCGATGATTGGTAGATGTATTTTTTTAAGATCTAGTGGAATAAAGAAAGCGGAAAAATAAATAATTATCACCATCAATTTTCCATTACTATTCAATTAGGATGCCAAATTTCAAACTCCATTTTCTTCAACCAAACCGAATTACAGAAAAAAAATCACAATAAACCGAACAACACCCAAGAATCCCAAACAATATTTCAGACGAAACATCATTGACCCGTGTTCGGCACACGTATATTTTTGTTCTTAGGATTATATTAGCCGGACGTGGATCTAGTGCGATTCGTATCCTTATTGAAAGCTCACAGGACCATGATGTATGTGCACTAGACGCGAGCGATATATAAAAATCCAAGACAAATTATTGCCTTGCGCGGGATGCGGTCCGCAAGAGAGGGTTGCTAGAGGGCATTAACTTTTACAAATGACAACATGTGTACGTATACGTATCGGCGCAAATCCCCGAATTTCCCCATTATTACAAAGCGATATGTCCATTTCACGTGTACGCCAGAATTCGCGATGATAAATCACGCGCCGTGTTCATTCGCAAATGCTCTACAAACGTTTGCATTAATCATTCGCTATCAGATGCAGGCCGCCTTCGCTCCGTGCGCATTTGCATTACAATAAAATGTAAAGCGATGGCTCCTTTCCGCGGATTTTGCGGAGCGTATGTGCGATTGTTATCTGTTCGATTTGCTTCGATTGAGGTTTTCAAGAGGCGCGAGTTGGGGATGGCCTACCGTGGAGATTTCCTATAACGATTCAGTCAGGTTAGGATCGCATTATTTATTTAGAATCGAGTTGTCTTAGGTTATTATATAATTTGAATTAATCAATTGGAATAATATTCGGTTTTTGCATAAAATTCGTTTCTGTTTGATTTTTGATACTATTCGTAGTGTATCGGTAACTATGAAGTGAGATTTATATGCTGAATTATCGTTGTATCTAAATTTGAATGTGTTTTGTATAATTCTATGATTACTATTATATATTGGTTTTTTGGAATTTTTATGAAACGAGAAGAGTGTTTAGTGTATGGAGAAGGCTCGAAGGTTGTTTCGTTGATATCGAAAATTTTCTGTGATGAAAATTAGAAATGGTTTCGTTAACAGTCTAATCGTAAACATTTGATTGATGAGGTTGATTAATTGGATCCATATTGAAGTAAGTATAGGCAAATATAATTGTTTTTCAATGTATTATGAAAATATTTAATTATTTATTTTTACAAATTTTTTTTGAAAAATCGGTTATTTTTCGTAAGTTTTTTTTTGTTGTTTTTTTTCATACTCTACTATTTTTTCAATAAATTTTTGAAAAAAAGTGTTAGTGTTACTGAGTGTTTAGTATAATACCTGAAGTACTTACTTACTCATAGTTTGAATTGTGAGTCTTTAAAAAAATTTCCATGAAAATGTGCGTGGGATTATGTATAATATTAACCTACTGTGAGTTGATTTACAACTCATAACTAATACTCTTATTTTAACAAATAGAAATAAACAGTTCCTTTATTTCTTTTTATTTATTGAGAAAGTAAGATGTCCACCCCTCCTCAATCATTCCACAACTACGGAACTTGCTGATTGAGTTAATATTTTATCCCTAAATAACAAACCCAGCACTCTAAAATTAGAAGCGTGTCTCCTGTCTCAAGGAAAACTCGAAGTAATATAATTGTATACTTAAGAAGTCGTGATACTAGGATACCGAATATATTGTCCCGATCTTAAATTTGAATGCGCCACTTTTATATTGTATTTTTATTGAACGAATAATCACTTTATGGCTGCCGGTTCAGTGTCAGTTCCCTCTTTTTTTCTTCTATCTTACCTCTCTTTTATTGAGAGCATTTCGATTCTCCTTTCCTCTCGGCTCAATTTTTATTATGCACGATTTTATGTAGAACTCAGGTGATTCCGACGAACCCTGAACCGCACCGAGACGGGGAAGGGCATTAAGATTAGGTAGCAGACCCTTTTTTCCTTGGCGTTTCACGGGGACCGCGCCGTCTGATAACAATGGAATGTATTAGTTTGTAAAAGCCTGAAAAAAGGCCGGCTGCTCCTCTGTGTGTCTTTTTCCTCCTGCCCGAATCATTTGTAGGTATTTGCGTGTTCGCGTGCTTCGGAATGGACTAGAATCGACGAAAAAATAAAACGAGAATCAAACGAAACTTCCGATATTCGGCGTGGCAGCAGTTCGTACGTGTATCGTGTAGTTTTTAGATACTGAATATAAAGTTCGCATGAGTCAGCCGCGTAACGTAATAGAATGTGCCAAGATGGATATCGATTGATGTATTTCTAGATATATTATTAATTGGTTCTATTTTGGGAGTTCTGGGAAGTTTTCCGATTGAAATTAATTAAGTGAAATTTGACGCTGTTCATTCGGATGATGATTTATTTTGGTATTAGATTTTTAAGTGATAACATTTTATAATTTTCAATGTGTTACGCTGTTGTGGTGCGTTTGAAAATTATTGCGATATCGGTATTGTGCGCAATTGGAAAAGTAATATGAAAAAGTACGTAGTTGATGCTTACGATTGATAAGTAAAATCACTTTGAGTGATCGATTTCATATCGAAAATTGTTTTTGTATTGCGATTTTTCATGTTGAATTAGAAGTATATTTCTAATTTATTAATGGATTTCATTACTTTAAAAAGGAAAATACATTCTTTGGACTCGTTTAAGTATTATTTCGCATATTAATCATTCGTTTTATTTTTATAATTCGACTATATGAGACTTATAAAAAGAAATATTTCTGTAATTTTAGATCAATCAAATTCATTATGAACGTTACAATGTATTTCGTTTTGTAACAGTGTAAGTATATTTTTTTCATCATCATACGGCAGAATCAACACTTATTAAAATAACGATCATACTATAAAGCAGATCAAATTAAAAAAAATTCAATATAAAACCATAACAATCTCAATACGTCAATCCGGTGGCAAATCCTCGATATGAGAGAATGAATCGATTTTCCATTCCGGGCTTCGGGCACATCGAATGTCTCCGAGTAATGCAGAGAGGCTTTGCGGCCAAGGAGCTGGGGGGCTTAGCTTTATCAGTTGTTCGCCTTAATTTATTACACCTAGAGGATGTTAGAATCGCGTTAGCCACGAAATCTGCGAAACGTTCCGCCCAACATATAGTGTCTCTCATACGTACGTCCAATCGTCGACTAAGGGACTCGCGTGCCCTAATGAACGGCCCTAAAAGGTTTACGATCGCTATCTGAAAACTCACGATTTCTATTGTGATAATATTACGGTCTTGCGTGTTGCCGAAACTCTCACCTTAATGTTGCCGTTGTTGTTTTTTCCGTGCGAAAATCGGTGTTGATCGTCGGAGGCGGTGTATAATGGATAAGATGTTCGATTTTCGTAAATCGATTGTATGATTTTGTTGTTATGATTTGTTGAAAATTTTTTTTCGTTTACAACGATGACTTCACATGAAATACTAGTTTTCAATTTTCATTTTTATTATATTTAAATGTTTTTCAATTGGTTTTTATTATGTTCAATTATCTTTATAAAATAAAATAGTTCAAAGTTTTTCTGTGAATAATCGGAAATTTGTGACATTGACATTTGACAGGTCACTTATCTCATTTGTGTCACCTTGCCCAATCTTACTATAGTGCGCAAACACGTAGAAATAAAAAAAAACAGTCGAATTTTCATCAATGAATCATTCATATAAATAGAAATTTAATGAGTCAGTTAAGAAGTCAGTAAAAGCAATGGTCGATTGTAAAAGTAGAATCGGGTCGAAAAGATAAACCGTTTAGTGAGCGTTTCGATTTTGTGTGGTGTTGCGTTGTAACTTCGAAAAAGAAAAATAATACGCGTACACTATCGACGATTGTAAATCTATGTTTCCCTCAGCCGGATTAAAACGTCGTAAATTTTGTTTTATTGTTTCTCGATAAGGTATAATTCAAAGAAAGTTTTAATATGCAAAGTCGCCTCACGGTCCGAAATCTCGCCCCCGCGGTTGAGCCCGCATTAAAAAGGGATGTTCTTCTGTAAATCTGCGTAATTAGTGGATTTTTTAAATAATAAATTTTCCTTATCGCCACCGTATAGGCCTAGAGGCCACTGTCGTGCTTAATACGAAACCTTTTTGTTTGAAATGGTTATTACCTTTTTTCCCTTGGCATTAAATTTAAGTGGTACGCAGGATGCAAAGAGTAAATAAAATTTTGAGATATATCGAGAGCGAGAGGTCAATGTTTTTGCTTCCGATATCTTTTGAGATTTTAATTCGTTTCATAATTTTAGCATATATTTTATTTTAGGTATCAGGTACGTTTTTTTATTGTATATAAAATTTTCTTCTCTCAATGACGATATGATACTTTTTCGTAATTTAAGCATAAGGTCCGAAATTGTAAGTAACTGTCTGAGAATTAGATTGACGTTACGTGTTTGTATGTTTGTGAGTATTTATATTTAGAATCTTGAATATGTGAAAAGGTTAGAGTACTTACGAATCGTCGAAACTTATGCAAACTGTAATTTTATAGGACCGTATCATGTTTCGTATTAAATGGAGTACGTGTACGGGTTCTGCTATTGTATTAAATGTTTATATTAGAAATCACTAAAAAAACAAAATGATTATTCTTTATATATTTTATAAAAATTGAACATCATTTGTAGTATTCATAATACAAATTTCTATATGAAACTATGATAGTTAAATAGATATCTTCTGAAGACGAAATCAACGATGGTGCCCGGTATGATCGCCATGTTTAAAATACCCAGACTCATATTCGTCGGACGTCTGAAAGGAATAAAAAAATAATAAAAAACCTGAGTTATATTAAATGAGAAAAAATCTGAATCGATTTTCGCGAATATTACGTTCCGTCCCAGTGCGCATTTGCATTTTTATAAAGGCCCGTAACTGCCGACGGAGGATATCGCATCGACAGATTTAGCGCGCGGTTTATACCACTGGCTTACCCTTTCGTAGTCAGGAAACTTTGATCCGAGACGGGAACGGCGCTCTCTCAACTTCCTCAGGATGTCCTCGATCTTGGACGACAATAGCGACTTCATTTCGGCCGATCCTGGAGGCTTACCGAAGACCGGCGAGTCCAACCGTCCTAGCTTACGATTGAGCCGGTCTTGTTTGAAGGCGGGGAATTTGGGAAAATATTTCGAGCGGTGGCTCGTTAGGCGGTGTGAGAACTTGTCCTCATCTTCGTCTTCGTCCTCGGCTTCGTCTTTTTGGTGGTAGAATCGCGACTTTCTGTCGGCCCAGAAGTCTTCCGGATAGCGGTCTTGATCTGGTGTATCCTCGCAATCGTCAGGCGTAGTTATAAATTCGGGAGTTTCGGGATCTTCTTCGTCTTCATTATGCTCGTCGGTGTCAGTGTGTAGTTGTGTGTCTTCTGTCTTCTTGGTGCTTTCAGATTTGGGTAGCTTGTACGGAAACTTTTCGTAATAAAGTCGGTAGAAGTGTCTTACGTCTTCGTTTTTGGGATGTGACGAATAAGCGGTCGAGCACGGGTACTTGGCGAGGTATTCACGATAAAAGTTTTGATATTCTTTTTCATAATCAGATTCATCATGATCACGGTTTGTGTGACGGTTTAGATTTGAATCCTTAACGTTAGGACGCGGCTTTAAAAAGTTATAAGGATCGTCTATATCTTTGTCATCTACTGACTTAATTTGATATTTGGGTTCATCATTTTCTTTATTAGGATTTTTGAGGGTATCAGTATGTTTGTCTATATTTTCAATTTTTACTGGTTTTTCAGTTTTGCTTCGTTTATAAGGGAATTTATTATAATAAAGATCATTGAAATGCTTAACATCCTCATCTTTAGGCTGCTGAGAAAAAGCTGTTGACTTTGGGTACATAGAAATGTATCTGTTATAAAAATCACGGTACTCTTCCTCGTATTTAGATTCATCGTGTTCAATGTTTTCATTAAATTCATTTTTTCTGTTATGGTTTTGATTTCCATGAGGGTTGAAATGTGATTTTTTGGTACTGAGACGCTTTTTTGGAATTTTGAAAGCATCGATTAAATCTTCATCATCAGCGTGCTTATTTATATTTTCACTCTTTTTCGTGTCTTCAGGTTTGGGTCGTTTATAGGGGAATTTATCATAATAAAGATTATTAAAATGCTTGACATCCTCATCTTTAGGTTGTAAAGAAAAGGCTGTCGATTTCGGATATTTGGAAATATACTCGTTGTAGAAATCACGATATTCTGTTTCATAGTTTGATTCATCGTGTTCCGTTTTCTTTTCAGTTGGCAAATGTTGTTTTTTCTGCGTGTTTGGTTCAGCATGTGCGTGGTGTTGATGATTATTAGAACGAGATTTTTCCACATTCATCGATTCTTTCAATTTATTTTCATCAAATTTTTCCAGTTCTGCCCTTAATTTCTTCAATCTGTCAGAAAGTTTATGCATCTGGGTATTTTCAGTGTTTTCATGGTTCTCAGATATTGGTCGTTTATTGGGGAACTTTTCGTAATATAATTGGTAAAAATGATGTACGTCTTCATCTTTAGGGCGTGAAGAAAAAGCCGTCGATTTTGGATATTTAGAAACATAATCATAATAAAAAGAACGATATTCTTCTTCATAATTTGATTTTTTTGTTTCCTCTGTCATAGTATGATGATGTTCATATCCAGTGTGACGTTTATTACGAGTTTTTTGTTGACTTACAGATTTGTCGTAATGATTATTCAATTTTTCAACACTTTTAGTTAATTTAGAATTTTCCACCTCTATTTCAGCTTCATTGTTTGAATCGCCATTTGTTTGGGGTTGAATGTTTTCATTTTCTTTGTTATTTTCAAGTACAGTAGTAGTAATAATTTCTTCTTCGTCATAATTTTCGGTATCAACATCTTCAACATTTGTGTCGTCTTCCGCTGTGGGTCGTTTGTAAGGAAATCTTTCATAATATAAGTCATAGAATTGTTCCAGATCTTCATCCGTAGGTTCTGAAGAATAAGCAGTTGAATTCGGGAACTTCAAAATAAATTCTTCATAAAAATCACTATATTCTGATTCATAATTGGATTCATCACATTTCGTATTGTTATTAGTTTCTTCCATGGTTTCATTTTTAGTGCTTCGCTTATTACGTTTATAGTGATGGTGTTGATGAGGTTCAATTTTGTGAATGCTGTCCTGCATGTGATTACTGGCTTCGTTATCTGTGTGCGAAGCGGTTGATGAAACTTTAGGGGTCTCTTCGGAGTGTTCATGTCGATATTGTTTGGGATTAGTCTGGGTCGGAGCGTAGTTGCTCCAATTATTATCATAATCCTGATCGAAAAGTTCTTTAGTGTTATCTGAATTATTGACTTTATCAGAGTGGTATTTATAACTGGAGTCACTCGGAGCGTGGTTGTCATAAACTTGAGATGGACTCGAATTCAAATTGTTACTGCTTGCTTTATTCAAGGACGTTTGATCGTATTTGCAGTTAAAATAGTTACACTCGGGATGATGAGCAAAGTACTGAGCTAGATATTTATTGTAATCTTTATACATTGCAGCGGTCATTTCATCATTTTCCATTCGTATTAAGGGAGGACAATAATTGTGTATTCTTGCATCGTTGCTTCTTGCATCATCGTTCGAATAATTTTCTGTTTTTGTATTTTTCTTATACCTCGAGCAATTATTATTGGATTTTTTTTTCTGTTTAAGTTCTGATTCATTTTTAAAGTTTTTAGATTGTCTTTCAACGAATAGGTTTGTAGTGTGTTCAGTTTTGGCTATATGGTGATTCATTTCAGATAAAGATCTATCGACGGTTTTATCAATATCCGTCGCAAGTTTATATAATTTATCAAAATATTCAAGTTTGTCTATTCCATCTACTGTTTTTGCAGTGTCTTCTTTTGTGAAGTGACGAACATTCGAATTATTTTCGTCCGCATTTTGAATAATTTGGATAACAGCTTTAGGTTCTTTGTTTGTCGTGTCTTCTGTTATGCGGCACGTGTATGTACCGCGAAATGTAGTCGAGGGCCACTTGCTGTTGACTGAATGATGCAAACCGGTGTGAGGATCCGTACAGTATAAATCTGAAAAATAAATTAGCATTGAAACCGTATCCTGCATATTAAATTACTCAAAGTAAACGTTTCTACTGCAATATAACAGTTTCAACGTAAAACCCAAATGTGAGTCGAGTAGTTCGTTGAAAGCACTCGACATTTGATATGCTTTTCTGACGGGAAATTTTAACACTTAACATTCAAAGAGTTTCATACATATGTGAATTTAATGTTTTTTGTATATCTTTAACAGGTTGTGCGGGACAATATTAATGACTACAAGTTCATACATATACAGGATCGCATTAAGGTAAGAAATTTAAATTTATGTGTTTTATGTAATAGCTTAAAATTGTATGTTTGAAAATATTTATACTACATTTCCTTTTGTTATTTGTATAATATATAAAAAAAAGTTGAGATGGAAAAGTTTCATTGACTGTGTTGTGTGAAAATGCAAAGAACGTTTCTTGTTTTGTGAAAAATAACTTCGAAATTTGATGGTATTCGCATTTATTTTATTACGAAATTTTTGTTTCTAAAAATCGTTTCATAATATGTATATACAAATAAAGTTATTTGTTCGAATAATATTTTTTCCATAAAAACATTTTTAAATTAATACGCGGAAATATTATAGGCATATTAAAAATACATATATTACCTTTACCAAGCACGTTTGAATTAAAAATGAGCACTGATATGAAAACACACTGAACAGTTTTCATTTTTGAAATATCAATATTTCCACTAGACACTAAATATTTTTAATAATTCAACTAATCGATATGAAATGATCGCTGCGAAAAAAAATCGCGTATTTATTAATTTTTAACGAGGGCACTATGTCAGGAAATACACTCAGTGCATTGGCAATGAATCACCGAAACACATAAAAAAAACAACGAATATTCGTCGCAACTTCCACGACAATCATCGAAATTTAAAAACGTTTCGACACGTAAACAAAACATTTCGAACGTATCGCGAAAAAAAAAACAACACAATAACAAAACGAAAACACAACCCGTCGATGAATCACTCCGGCAATAATCGATCCATTGTTAACAAAAGTGCATTAAACATATTTCCACGTTGACCTATATAAAACGACGCGGGGCACCGGAGACCCCCTTCCGCCGCGGGATAATTAAACGCATTCGAACAATATGAATTATTATCGGATAATTGTCGAGATACCATCTTATTGGGGGGACGGGCCCGAAAACGCCCCGAGACGGGTTAAACGGGGTTAAGACCGACAGACGAACGCAATAATCTCGCTCTCGGAAAGCTGAGGATAATTGTGTTGCTTTTGCCCCGTTCGCGTGGACCGTTTCGAAATTGGGTTCTCCGATGCTGGTTGAGATGTTCGATTTTGTTGGCGGTGTTTTTGGGTCGTCGCGTTTGGTATTTGGAGTCTGGGTTGAGGTGCTTAACCGATCCAATGCGTGTGAAAGTGTTTGAAAAAAAGAGCGGCCGATTTTGTTGAGAAAATTTGTTTTTATGCGAAAAATTTTCGTATTCTGTGTAGGCAATGCGAAAAATCCTCTTAATTCATTTTAACGTAATATGAGTTGAATGGAATACATTGTGCGTTAAATTGACTTTTGCCGGTTGAAATATGACAAACGTGTTTCATGTAATAACTAGAGGACGTTATCCTGCCTCGAAAGTGTAATACGAGAGCATATATGGTTCAAGTAACAGAATATTATAGAAATAAAACGAGTTGATTTACTCAATAGAAATCTCCATGTTGGAAATTTTGATCTTTGTATTCGGCTTTTAGTATAAAATATGATTAATGTCAGACGCTTGTTTCTGTTAGATATTTTTTCGTTTTCTTGAGTAACCCTATCTTGCTTTAGAGGGTATGTATCAATCACTTCGAGAAGCCGCGATTTAGATTGATATCATTGTTTAGGATCATCGCTTACCATCAATTTTTTCGTGTTGTGTAATATTTTTTATATCCACAGTATATGCATAGTATATGATATTTTCAATTAATGAAAGCGTTTGATAGAGAAACTTTGGACTGAAAATTAAATATTATTAAAGATTATTTTTTAAAAGGATAAGACACTGGTTTGAAAATTGAACGTTTTATACAATTACATGTAATTACAATTGTACACATTTCGCAAATTTCTACATTCATGTTTGCATTGACTGTTGTGTCATAATCCTTTTATAAATACAGAAAATCAGGTCTGTGAAGTTTTGTAAAACATATTTTATAGTTTGTATGAATATATAATTTTAATGTTGAGACCTTAAAAATTGTGACAAATTTAGAATATTGTGCGCAAAAGTTGACATTTTCCCGAGGAAAATGTCATACAGCTAAATGGTTTGTTAACCTATTTTTCTTGTTTCACGCAAAAGTGCGTTATTGTTAGTGTTTGGGTTTGGGCTATTATATAAGGTTAAAACCTGTATAATTTTATATATAAAAGGATTATAGAGTAGATCGGTCATAGTTGATCCATTTAATCGAGCTTCTAACCGATTCCCATATGAATTAGTTCTGTGTAAACCGGTCGCTAGTAACTTGAGAGTTATGTCGGTATGATTTATAGTTATTTGATAACATTAATTGATAGTTGACACTGAACAAGAATCAATTTGTTCATCGTTAATTATTGAAAGTTTACTGAACGAAGTTATGTACGATAATTGGGCATGGAATATTCACAGATTCACGTTTCGGACAGGATTGTGAAATATCGTCTATACGGAAAATTTTAGGATTTCAATTAATAATTGTATTATTTTTATTTGTATTAAAATCAACTCGTAAATAGATAATCACACCGTCGAAAATAGATTGTAACGATAATATTTGACTAAAATGAGTACGTATTATCAAATTGAATATTATATTAAAACGATCTACCAATGTATAAGAGTAATGACATTCCAACCGCGCTCATTGGTGAAAAATCCACGGTATCATCATTCATCTTTTGATATTCAAATCAACCTCGCGAGCGATATGGTAAAAATGCGGTTGATTTATTAACTAGCTGAACCTTTATCCCTCAACGGTGCTCATTTTACTCCGTTCTCATTTCGTTAAGTCGGCCAGTTAGCCGATGATAATTGGACGTGTAGTTACCGGAGGAACGTTTTGACAAACGACACGGTTCTCTTTGAGTGGAACCTTATTAGCGTTGACGTTTTAAAACGAACCACCATTCTAGCCAACTATCCATGCACGATGATAAAGGATACCCAAAATATTCCCATAATAAGCCCGTCAGATGGGTCTATTGTGGCACGCGAGTTGCTTTTTCTTCTTAATTTTTGACGTCAATGTGAAATGTTTTCGGTTCAAGAAAAAAATTCTAATTTATAACGAAAGAGGCGTTCTCTCACAATGAAGCAAACCGTTTACTATTTTCAAAACGTCGACACGGGATTCCTCATTAATTTGTAAATTATTCAAAAGGAAAAGTATCCATCGGACGGGCTCAAATGCGTGGGTTTAATTTGACGGAGTTACGCTTCAATTAGTTTTTTTAGTGAGCAGATTACGTCGGATTTTTATGATATTTTAAACACGTCAACGTTGAAGTATCTCGGCTTGACATTATAGGAATAAGTACATTTATTTATTTATTTTTTAAAGATATTTTCATTTTGTGAGAGACGTCAAATTGCGATAGTTTGAAACGCGAACGGATCGAGAAAGACTCTTCAGTGCACTCAACGTTCTGGTTTGTTTGTCTTCATTAAAAATATAATTAAGTTCGTTTCGAGCTTTCGTTCCGATAATTACGAGAATGAATATTTGAAACAGATGTCAAAAGCGTTCTACCAACTTTCGCAACGTTACATTAGGAAAAGGGAAAGAGAGCAAGGCATTTTCTTAATTAGGGAAACGGCGTAATAATAAAGTAGCATACGTGCATTGCAGTACGCATAGAAGTCTTACAGAAAAGTCAAAAATTTTTGAAGCATTCTATTATTTTTCAATAGAATTTTTCGATCGGTGTCTGCGCGTTCGTCTTATAACGATGACATTAACCCTCGAGTGTTACATCGGTCGAGCAAAGTGGGCCAGAAGCTTTGTGGCAATAAAGTTTCAATTCGGCGGGTTTTTACTTTTGACGTTGTTCCGAACACACCGCATTGCGGCAATGTCTCAAAACTTGGAGACAAATATATCGGTTAACGCAGTGATTTTCGATTTGAGGCTCACTAATTCTTATGGTTTTATATCAATAGTATTTTGAGATTTAAATGTTTTCAACAATACGGCGATGTCGATTTTTTAATTTTTAAAGCATTTTTTTTTTAAATTTTGGTCATCTTCTTTCCATGACTTTCAGATAATAAAATAAGGCTACATACGTGGCCGTATTATATATGTACGAGTATATAAAAAATTTCATTTTATATTTTTTATGAGTTGAGAATGTTTTAAAATTATAACAATACAATAAGTAAAATATGAAAAATGACCACTGTTTTGTAGTTGTACATTTAATGGCATAACTTTTTGGAAAAACTTAGTATATCGTTTCCATTGGAGTGTAGTAATTCCGGCTATGTTTATATTGAAATATTTACAAGAGTATATAAATTGTGAATATTACGGGCCCGTCATCGTTGGTACGTGCTTTCTACAGTCATAATTAAAATTCCACCTTTTCCCGCGAAACACGAAGGTAATTGAAAAATTCAAGGAATCGATAGGGAATCAAAATTTATCGTAAATTAACGGAAAAATTAAATAATATTCGTACGTCTTTCGGATTATCAGGACAAATTTGGGAAATCACAATAATCCATATGTTCCAGTTCACGTCACTTGCATTATGATTTAAAATTTGAGCACAATGATCAAAAATTAGATTCAGGAATATTTTCGACTTCCGAAACGATTCATAAAACTTTTTTTTAAGGGAGTTTTCTATATCTTTGGTTTCAGTACTATAAATTTGACCAACATTAATTCATAAAATGTATTTTTCTTCACAGACTTATTGCTATACACAGTCAACGATAATAATAAAACATATGACTTAGATGACGTTTTTTATTATTTGAGGTATAAATTCAAGATTTTTTTTAGGACACACATGTATGATAAAACAAGATTATCTAATATCGCATCAGATGCTGGATTCGTTCAGCACGAACGATTAAAATATTGATGATACATATTAACGTTTCAGTTCTCGAAGTTTTTCGAGCCGATTTCGTAGAGTGCGTTGTGCGCACAAAGGAAACTTTTTTAATTTCCTCCCGCGCTTCCTACTATGGGATAAGCGAATATCGCATAAATCGAGACACGCAAGTCGAAAATCGATCGGATAGTCTCTTCCATTTCGAGGGGGTCCTCATACGAACGATATAATAGAATGTTTTCGAGCAAGATGAAAATTTAGCTAGATTTCCCGCGAACAGTTGCGACGACTTAATGTCATCTATATATCAGTATTATCCGTTAAAAAGTCGATACAAGGAAAGTCATTTCTACAAGTGTTTACAAATATCATTCGAATATTTCATGTCTTGTTCTGTGTAGAATATCGTAATGATGATAAGAAATAAATGCGATCTAAATTAATATGAATCAAATTCAATTTCGTATTCACTCTATAACAGAAGCTTTTCCGTTTATAACGAGCAAACAATTTCGTGAAATTTTCTCGTTTCGCCATTAAAACTTGTTTAGTTCATGCGAATCCTCTGGATATAGAGCAACCCCCGATAACAACATCATGTCGCACCTGTCGTAACAAAACAACATTTAGACGTCACCATTGCTCAACCCTGAGCTCACTCTCCCCAGACATTTCGTACCCGGGCCAGTGCACGTGTAATTTCCTTTGCCATGCAAAACGCGGAATAAGACGTAATTTAAGCGTACGTGTTCGCGACGTGCAACGCCGTTTTCCGAATTGCACGTGCAACGACATCGATTTCAATGTATCGAACTCGCCCACGTAGTGCGGTATTGAATATTTCGGTACGTGATCGTTCGCGATACCGGGTATGGGACAAATATGATAAATATATTATTGGAGCGTGACTCGATAGTTTCATTATTTGCGGTTTTCGACGCCGATGTCGGGGGGAAAGAGGTCGTTTTGCGGAATCTCGTGTGTGAATGGTGCGGAGTTGGATGGTTTATTATTTGAAGTTTTGAAAATTGCGTTCGTCGGGTCGGGAGGGGCTTCGTTCGTTTTCTGATGTGATGTTATTTCAGTTTTGGAATGGTAGATAGCAGATGTTTTTTGTGAAATCAAAATCGTTTTATATTTTAAGATAGTTTTTTTTTAATTAATGGATGCGTTCAAATTAATTAAATTTGAAATTTGCATAATTGTAATGGTTAATAATTGTATTTTTGTTTAATTTCGCTAGATATTTGACAAATTTTCATAAATGTGTGCATTCATTATATCAACAATTATATTTTAGATCGATTAACACAATGAGCAATTCTAATAATATGAATCGTCATTATTTGGATTTAATACGACTAAAAAAATGAAAAATAAATTTTTCATTAAAACTTTAAACAATGATAAAATTGTAATTACGAACGGATCTGGTTTTTTCGCAAAAATTACAAAAAAATAAAATCAACCATTGAAAAGCCAACCCTCATCCACGAGACTGCCATGAAAGCATTGTGTTTTGTGCAACAGCCGTCTCGATTAGAGCTTCGGAAACGGTTTCTGATGCTTCTCTTCGGAGTCGGTCGCGGCGACCACAGACACGCGTTTGTATGTAAATGGATGCGACATTAAACTCGAGCCATATTAGCATTTATATTTGTCGACACATGTGTGTCTCTCTCTCGTCTGCCGGTTGAGGAAATGGCGTTTTCACCGAAGCTGATATGCTTTTCGTGCGAAAAAATGCGTCCCTTTCCGCGTTTGTGAGTATAAACGTCGTCATCAATAAAATTTTGTGCTGTCGATTACGTATTTAAACGTTTTATTATTTTGATTGCGAAATTTTATTTTTTATGTTTAGTAAGTAGTCAACTGTTGACTAATTGTCGGAACGATGTTTCGTCGTTATAATTGTGTCAGTTTTGTTTCAATTTCGTAGGAAATAATTTCATTGTTTTGTTTTGAATATTGAAGTTTGATGAATCAGCTAAAATATTTTATAAATTTATAAAATTGGTAAAAAACTGATCTAGTTATTTTGTGCAATATGAAAATTTCAAATCTGGGTCAAGTTATATAATAATATTTCAGATGTAACAAGTTTTAAAATCTGTTTGATTAAGGCATGCAAATAATTCATTTGCAACATAGAATCGTTGGAGATATCTTCGTAACGGATTAATCTTGCATGTAAATATTTTTTGATTAAACAGCGCTTTGTTTTCTATGTGCTATTATTAACTCTGTTGCGATTTCAAAGATTTGAGTTTCCGTACCAGGCAGTCGCGCAATGAACGAAATGTGCAATATTTCCACTGACGTGCAAAGAATTTTATAGCATTGCAATATTGTAAATTCTTCGTCTTACGTTCGAATTTAGAAACACAAACCGAAGAATACAAGCAGAAATAATATATAAGGGAAAAAGAAAAACTCCATGAACTGATAATGTACGAGAATGGGCTCCGGTGGCGAAGGGAAAATGTCGATTTTTCGCGCTTATTGCGTCAATCGAACATTCTTTATGGCGGCCGTTAGAGAGATACATATTAACCGTCAATGCGAACGAGGAGGAAGACTTCTTTTCGAAGAATGTCATGGTCCCGCCCTCACCGCCACCCCTAGACTCCAGCCCTCGACTTCATTGACTGTAATGCAAAAATATTTTTCTGAATCTTTTCGTTTCATTGTCAGCGATAGGAATTTACTTTGGCGATCGCGAAAGTGGGTCACCGTAAGAAAAACGTACCTCGGGGATAGAATGCGAGATGAACGCGCTTCATTGTAGCGCCCGTTGACAGGAAAATGTATTAATGGTCGTTTAAGTGAATGGATGTTCTGCCGGGACCCTCAAGAATACGGAAAGGCTTACATTCGAAATTGCGAAAATAGGAATCATCCCTCGCCTCAGTCAAATATTCCGCGTCAAAGAAGCGCGCGTTTTGTGTACGGAAACCGCCAGCACACACACGTGTACGTTCAGGCTCTTAAGGTTATTCTAATGGCGTCTTGAAATATGGACGTCGCTTTTTCAAACGGTATGGTAAACGATATGTATCGCGAAAACCGAGACTCATGATATAAATCAATTCGACGTTCAAGTGTGCGGATGTCGCGCGAAATAAATTCGGACCGTTTCGCGTGTAATTGGCGGTTTCTATTTCTTTCGGTTTTAGTTAGCACGACATCGACGAAGACTAATATCGGTTGACTGAATGAAAACTAATTAAACTCTAAGTTCCTTTGCATTTTCAAGTAGTTTGAAGGAGTTTTTTAGAGTGCTCTCGACGCTCGCTCCCATGTTTGATAAGTAACTCTATCCATTTGAATGTCTTCAAAAGTGTTAATTGAATTTAATTTGTTCGACTTTGGCATCGGAGTGTTCTAGATATCCTCATAATACCGTGTAAATGTTCTTTCGACTTAGCAAAGCGGCCAAATTGAATAGAAAGTGCCGGTTTAATTCGCATAATGCTTTTTCGGTGCGTGTGTGGAAAAAAGTTAATTTGGTTTTTCATTTCGTTGACGTACGCGCAATTTGTCGGATTTACGGTTGCAAAGTGCGAACGGACGGCAATAAATAAACCAATCGGTTTCAATTATCATAATCTCCCGTTTGGTTAGACGATTCAGTGGTCGTAAATCCGGGCTTTCTGTGAGCTCGAGCGGTCGAGGATTAAGGTCCCATAGATACTATCGTTCCTGCAAAGAAGGTCTGTAACATTTCATTGTATTCTGAAAACGTACCGAGTGAGAATCCAGTCGAAAAAAGTCACCGTAACCTTGGCTATTGGTCCGTTTACCAAAATAGGATCAGCACGGAAATAAAATTTCGATGAGTTTAAAATTTGCTTCGCGAAGAAATTACCGCGTAATTGATGCGCAAAATTGCCTATCAGGATTAAATATGTAGGTTATCGATAAGGACTTGCTTGTGATAGTAATTTTAATTATAAGTGGTTTCCAGCGTCGGTTTTATGGTATCAGATCGATCTGCTGTATTCGCCTACGAGTGAATGAATTTCGTAGAACAATAACAATAGAGACGACGTGTATTAGAGAACCTATCTTGATTGTATTAAAACCGGAAAGCAAAGAGAATTTAAGTGAATGTATCCCAATGTACGATAGTTTACACGGATTAAATTGTCACCTCTACACGTAATAGATTTGCGTAGCCGCTTTCCAATTCGCAAAAATGGATGGCCTCGTGGGGAGTTAAGTTAGTCCGTGGTTTGATGATTAAATGAATTGAATTCGAATCGAATTACACGTGCAGGTGAATACTAATCCATTTAACTCGTAGAGTTGGAATGACATAGGTATTTATTTACTACAACAAATATCGAAATACTCGTAGATGGTATTAGTAATGAAGATAAATTGCAGAGATTAGTTTACCCCGTCTACATTTTCCATATTGAATATTCATAAAAGAAAATCAACTCATAAAATTCACAAGAAAATCATTATCGTCTATTTAGAAAGTCGGCTTGTATTATATATGCATGCCCGGTATTTGAAATATCCCTGAGGTAATAATAAGATTATGCGGCATCCGTTTTAGGTCGCAATCGGCCAAGATTAAAATTTCATCGCGATACCACTCGTTTGGTGTTGAGGTCCGGTAGACCCACACTACTCAAGGGTGCTCTGGGGGATGTAGCCCATTTAAACTTTTTCCTACAATGGTAATTACCGCTGGGCGTTAACGACTTTAGTTTCCCTTGTTGTTTCGGCAACCATTCGGCAACCTTCTCAATCTCAATTTGGTTGGGTGTCGATTGCGAGCGCCTCTTTCTAGATCATTATTAGTTCGGGAAAGCCAACAAAAAAACTAATAATCGTCTAAAAACTTTTTAAGATGAGCTAGGTGAACTTTATAGAAAATTTTCTTTAGCGTGCGTATAAGGTTGTGAAAATTCTAGTATTTTTTAGCGTAAAAAAGTTTTTTTGATTCAATTATAAAATTTCAAATATTTTTTGTCAAGAGTATTAAGCAATCATAAATAATCATCGTTGATATTTTTTTTTTCGTTGAAATTCAGTGCAATCAAATGTAACATTTTAAAATTTTAAATTGATATGAAAAAAGGATAACATAATATTGAAAAAAAAAAAAAAAAACACTTTTGGGTGGTTGTCAAATTTCAGATGTGCCGTATCAAAGTCGAGCATGTTGACGTTGTTTACATTCTATGAATATATTTTGCTTTAATAACGAAACCTTAATATTTCCATATTTTTTCAATTCCCACGAGGCGTAAGTGTCTCCGCTGCCGCGACGGCGCTACGGAAAAGCGGAAAACTCTCACTATCGAAAATTTTTCATAAGCCAAGATGTCTTAGAGAGGAGGGGATTTTTTCATTTTTCTCTTATTTTTTACACTCTCGCAAGGTGGGAGAGCACACGCGCAAGATTGATGGATAACTCCATCAATCGATCCGTTCTTCGCGGCCTTATCCGCGATATTTTTCACATCCATATTCATATGTGGCTTCGTGAGATTCCGCGCTTTCAGCGAGCGAAAGGCGAAAAACGCACACGCAAATGTGGTCCTTTTCCACCAATGAAAATATCCACCTATTGTGGAAATCCATTTCTGTGATAGAATTTATTTCGAGTTTGTCGTTCATGTGAGTGTGTATGTATGTGTGTAGCGGAACGCCGGTCGCCCAAGTGTCAATATTAATATTATATTTTGTCAGTGAATATTTGCACGTTGGCCATATGATGGATTTATATGTGCTTTCATATGTTCAATTAGAGGTTTTTAGATTTGTATAGTACATGGGTTAATTTTGATGAATGATTCGTTTATCATAAAATTCTCGGAAAATATTCATGAAAATTTTTCCACCATAGTGCAAAATTTTTCTGATAATGTTGAAATTTGAGCATTTTTCTTCAAAGAAAAAATCGACATAATAAAAAAGGTAAAATATTGAAATCATCTTGTGTAGTTGATTTAAAAAAATTTCATAAATTCAGATTATCCATTTTATTTCATTAAACATCCCCGATGTTTGTTGCTATATTTAAATTTGCTAGATAAAATTGAAATTTTGGCCATTTTCATCGTATGATATATAAGTAATCAACAAAAGTGAAATTAAATATAATATCAATGAATTTTGACTAAACAAAAATATTTCCCTTTGGGTTTTTCACATGATAAATTTATTATGATATAATATAACGAAAATTGTTTACATAATTTGAGAAAGTGTATTAGAATAGAAAAATGATATTTATGAGAGTTTCCATAGATTTCATACAATGTTATATAAAATACCGTAAATAAATTATAACACCTAAATTAATTTCCCTCTTAATTCAACATCTTTCTTCATTCGAAAAGCCCATTCGACGAAAACCGAACCGGCAAACAAATCAAATCAAAACGTCCGAAATAACCATTGAACCCGACAAACAAACAACAATCCCCGCTCGAAAAATCAAATCGTCACATCGGAACTTTGACGCATTCCGACCCCACAACAGCCTTCGAACTGCGCAGCCGCCCGGCTGGGCCAAAACTTTATCCGATCACGATTCGATTCTTCAACCGATTCGCGTGGGCGGTTCACCCGTATGCGGTTAAATTTAACTGCAACATTTGACGCCGACCCTCCCGCTCCGTCTGTAATGGCTAATTGAAGCGTGGCGGCTTAATTTCGGCCCTTTACCCTTGTTCGGTCCCGATGGGCCGCCGCCGAGGGCCTGACAGTCGATAAATCATAAGCTCGCAAACGCGCCGATACGGGTCTGCGGGGTTGTAAATTAATTTTTAAACTGATTATAATTGATGTCTTAATCGCGGCGACCTCCGTTCGAAAGGCGTTGTTGTTGAGAGTTGGAGCGTCAACAAATTGACAATCGGTCGGTGGTTGTTGTTCGCTTTGCTGGTGTCGATTTTGTTTTTGTTGTCGTTCAGGAATGCGTAAACGATTTTGTGAATAATTTACATCGATTGAGTTGTTTTAATAATGTATTTGTTGATTTTGAATGGATCAATTATGGTTTTTATATTTTAATGCTCAGATTGTTTTTATTGATTATTGAAATTAAAAAGTTTGCAATAGATTCATTATAATGAAAAAAGTGCCAAAATTTTCGATAGCATTGAAAGTCTTCGTTGAAGAAAGTTTATATTTTATATATATTCTTGATATTTATAATAATTTAGAAATTTATTAAATATTTTTTGATATTGAAATATAATTCTATATCAAATATTATATATTGATCGACATATAAAATAAAAAAGTTATAAACAAGCTAATGAAATCTTGCGTGAATTAGGAATCACAGTTACAAGAAGAATCCACTTTCTTAAATCCGGATTCCGTCTTAATTAACGGCGCGTTAAAAACTAAACGTTTTTCATTTCGTTCACCTAACTAGAGCCTAGTTTTATAGACAGTAGACGTTCGAATAGGAAAGATAAGATCGAACTTTTTCTCTTGAACGTTTTCCGGATCTGATCGGCGATTTCGTGCGCGTGTGCTTTTGATTGCGTCGAATCTGCATAATGTTAAATAATTTGATTCCTTCCGATTTTAATTGCGTTTGCCGAGTCGAGTCGGATTAATTCGCCGGTCGGGATTGAATACTAATTCAAAATATATAGGCGTTGCCTTGCCGCCATAAATCGAGTATTCGGTGATTTGCCGAAATTAAACAAGGTAATGTTTGACGTGTACATTGCGGGCGCAATTAGCCTTTAGTACGGTGCGTACGTTACGTTTGACGTTTCAATACAAATAAATCGGTGATTATTGGTGAATATTTTCAGACAAAACGCAACAGCCGTTTTTGACGTCATATTTGGTATAAAATTTGTCTTTTGGTCAGTTATCGAAAATAATAATACAATTTAATAAATGGATAGTACTTTAAACGCATAATTATCTTTATTTTATGAACGTTATGTTTTTTATCTATATCTTATCGAATTATTTTGATATTTCAATTGTATTTTTTAATCACTTAATTCACCCTACGTGCCGAAAATCAAATTTAATAATAGATGAAATGTACAAATTGGTTATGACCGGGTCATGAAAATGATAGTATGCCCTTGTATTCTTTGAGAAGCTCCATTGTCACATCTGGCCTTTCATGCGAGCTTAACGCTCTCGACGATGAGCTTAAAAAGGGAAAACGAGGATATAAAACACTAAATACGCACTTTAGGAAGTCATTTATTTGGATGACCCTACCATTTTTTTCTGAACGAAGGGCGCTAACGAACCGACCAAGCGTAAATGCCCGTAGAAAATACTTCGCTTGCAATCTGAAAAACAATTTATATAGACTGTATGCATCGGAAAATTCGTGGCCCAAAAAAGTCGATCGATATGTCATAGCCTATTTCGGTTCACGTCGTGGAAGTCACAAACTCGTATGTTTTCAAAAACTCGTATAAATATAGAAAGCACCCAGTCAATAAAATATAATAGCCATTCGTTCGCATAAAGAAAATCGCTAATTCATAATTTTGCCGGTTGCGGTTGTGCGCGAGAAGTTCACCCTTTAGTCGGAAAATTTCAAAAATTTCTTTTCGGCGACTGAATTCCGATGCGTTCCGTGACTGGGCGTCACGCGACTTCAGCAAACAAAAATATGTAAAAAAAATGTTTCTGAAAAAAAAAAAAAAATCGCTACGGCCGGTCGTTACCTGTTCATATAAATACGGCTCCGTTTCGGGATGGCACGTAAAAGTGTATTCATATTCGTGTGTTCAGTTTTTATAGTTTTTCTTACGAAGTTTTACGACGCGCCGGGGAGAGCTCGCAGGGAACGGACATTAGCGTAAGTGTCGCTGGATCCCGTGAATGAATGTAAATAACGTGGAATTCTGTGAAATTATCACGTATTTGTGTGTGCGGGTGTCGACTTTATTGTTGCTTGTTATGCACATGAGGTGGATTGTTTTATAATTTATAATCGATGCGATCGTTTTATGATCTATGTATAATATGATTGCAATTTTAATTCAAGAGGAAGTAATTAAGGATTTGAAATTGGATGGTTGAATCAAATTATATTTTTGTGGTGAAATTATTCATGTTCGTTTTTAATCACCTCTATTAATTACTTTGTCACACACCGATAATAGAATAGAGGCAATTAGGAAAATTAAAATTCACATTTTATACGAAACTTACGTTGTGTGGAACATGCCAAACGCATATAGAAAAATATAATACAGTAATAATTTGAATATAAAATTCTATTCGAGTTTTAAATTTAGTTTTTTCAAAATTTATTATCAAAACGTTAAAGTTTCTTATGTCTATAACATAAAATTTACTTTTAAAAATTATGATTTTTTTTATTTTAACCACATTACTGTGTATTTTTCCATATATGTAGCATATTTTTTCATTAAATGGAAGTTATTTAAAAACATGATTTAATTTTCTGAGAGACGTTTTCAACTTTTTCATTAAAAGATTATCTAATCATTATTACGTTTTATGAAGCGAATCAGAGGATTACGAATTAATTTGACAATTGATCGATCTGTACGATTATTTTGTTATTTTAATACGACATAATCTTAAAATCATCTTAATACCGATAAAAATCTATCAATTAGCTGGCGCATTATAATCGAATCACTAAATCATATATTTTTATTTAATCATTGAATCATATATTTTTATTATAAAATACAGATAATTTATTTAAATATGATCAAAAACACTTTATCGCAACTAGGAGGCATATCGAAATTGGTGCGAAAATGCGTTTGACGGAGGAGCCCGCGAAACGAAACGAAACGAATCAATGGGCGAGTCAAAAACTTCCGAATACAATTAAACTTATAAATTGAGTTTTGACTTGTTGTTTCGAAACTCAAGAAATCCAGTTAATTATCCGACCGTTAAGAGGGACTCTCGGACCTAACCGGCGTTCGATCATCCCCGACCGTTTCCTCGACCGAAACATCGGGAATCCTCGATTTATCAACCAACCCAAGTGGAATTTGGCAATGAAAATATTTTAGAAGTTGTATCTTTAATGTGAAAAAAAAAACAATATGCTAGATTCAATTTAAAACGAGTTTATTTATAATATCATTTAACTAGTTTAATACCATCCTATTACATACTAGTATAATATCATCAAATATTATGCATTTATGTTTTTATAGATACTGTTCTGAATCCACAAAAAATATTACTAGGTCACGAAAAACATTCTATATATTTTTTACCGCGAAAAACAAAAGGTATCACCCCCCAAATTGCAATTTTGCTTCACCTTTGTCGCCGGTGTTTTTCCGAGTTTTCCGGCGCGCTCTATTTACGGGTACCGTGCGACGATACAATAGACAGCCGGTCGGGTGCACTAGGATATAATGCAGGTCACATGCATTGCGAATATATGTGCATGTGGGTCATATGTGTGTGTTTGTTCGATACTAATAATGGTCGCGTTCTGGGTCTCGTTTTTAATGAGTACTCCCACAAAGGTGATATTTTCTGGGCGGCGAAAAAAATGGCCTTTCATTTTTTTTGACCTAAATACTCATGTGGTTTCGAAGTGATTTTTGGTTTTGGTTTTTGATCAAATCTTTATTTTGTATTATATGTCTTAGTTTTTTTTGAGAGTAAGAAATCTTTTCTTTTGTATAATATTTTTCGATGAATTAAGTATCATATTGAATGTATTTATTCTATTAATTCAATAATGAACGTGTATAAAAAATAAATAATATACAATCATGCGTGTTTAGAATATGTCGGAGTTTCTTCTATTTCTAAATCTTAGCTGATATCTGATAGAAGTGTGATTTATTTATTTAGAAAAAAAATTATCTGCGTGGTTGGGCAAGAATAATATTTTATCTATGCTACAAAAATTGTTGAACGCGGTCACGATTTATGCGAAACGGCATAAGTACAAACAGTACGTGCTTAATAAAATATACGCATGTAAACGATGTTTGTATTTTTGCGAGTGAATTTTCGCGTCGTACAAACTTCACAATGAGCGCTGAAAAATGTTCTCCATGAGTACTTTCGGGTGAGATTGCTGTTATTTCACCCCTGGCTCTGTTTTTTATTCGAAATTCCGTTTAAAACGTTCCATCAGAAGGACGAAGTGACAAAATGAAAATTGCGAGAAAAGAAAATTATCGCTGCGGCAAGATAAGAGAAAAGTCGTTTTTTCCTGTTAACCGTTAATGTCAAATTGCCACATATAGATAGAAAAACTCTATATTTTTTGTAAGCATTGTTGTATGAATATTTGCTAAAGACAATTATAATAAGTTTCAGATTTTCAACTTTTGATCGTTCTTCCTCTAAAAACGGCTATGAAAAGCGATGATGACTGGTCAATGAGTCGTTAATACAAGCATACTTTCTACTGAATTAGTAATGTTCGTGGCATGGAGGCAGACAAGTAAACCTCTGCAAGTTTCGAAAGCTCCCTTCATCAGAGTTAACGTTCCTTTTAGTTGGCTAATGATGTTTTCAATATAGAAAACAAATTAACACTGTTATACAGGTATTAGTCCGGAAAACTAGTTAAATAAATCATTTTTGTTTGTATATATTGATAAATAGAAAAAAGGATAATCAATTTTGCGATAAAATTTGAGCATGCGTTGAGAAGCATGTATATTTTTGAGAATATATTTTTCGCGTTACATGCCGCAATCCGGCGTCTTATATTTTTTTCCCTCGACAGAAATTCATAACAGTTTTTCACGTGAATTTTTCCATAAAATTGCAGAGCATATTATTTGATCGTTTTTCGGCACGAAATGCCTTCAATGAAACCCACCGGGGAAACTGTCATAGAAATTTTTCCAGCAGAACTCGCTCCTTTCACATTCTTCGATAATCCTTCTTCTAAAGAAATTTAAATTGCCCTGTTCAGGATTATCCTAGATAATCAGATAAAATCGCAAGGCACATAATTTAACTATGCGCTTTCTATAATGACGCTCTTTATCGGTGGGAATATTCGCATATGGGGGAAATTTTTTAATATTTTCGACAATCTAGCTAAGTGTGTCTACGTATTTTTTTATGGGACGACCAAACGAGCCGGAAACAATTGAATGAAATGGACGATGTAATCTTTTTATGTTCATACGTTGGAGATAATAGTTTTTGTTCCCCAGCCGAACACACGCTCCGTAATAGCACTTAAGTGTGCGTCAACAGTTCGAGATGTTTATGTGACAAGCTCAAACGTTTTTGACGTATTTGTTCAAAGATTTGTTTGTTGTTTTATTGTAATTTTTATTCGGCAAAGATCCGTTGTATAAATGTAGTGATCGGCTACAGGTTCTTTTCTATTCTATTTGATTCCTTCACGATTTCCTTCAAAGTGTTTTTCTGTGTAACTTTTGTGCGAAAAGTTCGATTTGATACTTTGACCTCTCATACTCTTCACTCGTTTTGTGCATCGAGATAAGCGATTACCCGCAGGTCACAGAAAATCCTAACATTTTTCGCGACTGTGAAAATTCTTATCCAAATATTTTATAAATTGTAAATAATATAATAAAGAAAATTTATTCGCTTATAAAGGTTTGGAGCATATATATTCAACGCGTCAAAATAACAACGGATTGATACAATGAACGGGAAAATACTCAATATATTTGCCATGAAATGAAATGGAAATACATAAAAAAATAATATTAGTATGTCGGATGTGTGGAGTGATCATTCGTTGGTTGGATACATCTGTCTTTCCCATACCCTCTAGGGTTACCCTTCTCAAAGCTCCTCAGTAAACCTATTCAATAGACCCTCTCTATCTCGTCCCGGATAGATGATAATCAAAGCTCTCTTTCTCTTGACGTTTTTAACTTGTAAAGGAAAAGCTAAAAATACAGCAGTTTCCTGATACCGGTGCGAGATATTTGTTTTTCATAGATCGTGACTTAAATACCAATTTCCATATCGTCCGATATATCCGTTAATATATTTAAACGATCGGATTTACTTTCTATATCGTATCAAAATCGTAACTTGCTTTTTCTTATGTATTCGAACATCGTTTTTATTCTTTTGAACCAATGCGAAAAATTAAATGCCATAAGTGGCTTTCTCGCTTTCGTTTTATAATTGTGGAAATCAGTTGCAGTGAAGTGTTAGATCCGAGCTGAATAATAATTTTGTATTCCGAGAAGAATACGTAAGTAGCGCGTTTTGCGACGTGTTTGCCGCAAAGAAAGCTCGAAATAAAAGTTTCGCCAGAAAAGGGAATCGAGTTGATAAACTTGCGTGACATTAAACTGAGAACTCAAGATTTTCGGGAATTTGGTGAAATATTAACATTTTTGTTTTAATTTTGGTACAGAAGTACGTATAATATAATATAACACTTGTTTATTATTAGTATGCATGTATAGGGTAATTTTTCGTAAATTCACTTTTATTATATTATATATTTTCTGTGCGATAAGTGTGCTTTGTATGCGTGACACGTGTATTTTATTTCAACGTTATGAGTAATACGGTTGCGGTTAAAGTTTGGATAGTTTAACGGGTGTTTAGTAGATTTAAGTAATTGCTAAGTCGATTCCATATAATATAATATTATAAAAGTTATATACCTTCAATTAAGCTACACACAAACGTGATAAAATATTGATATTATTTTGAAAATCATTGCTCTATTTTTATATTAAAAAAACGCGTCGCAGGAGACAAATGTGAAAAACAAATTAACTAATTTTGCATGCATGCCTGTAGTATGTACGTATCACATTGGATGACCACCGTTTGTTCATCGTTGAATATTTGAAGAATCCAGGTCTATTTTAGTAGAACGAAAGCTCTTGTACTGTCAAAGAGCCTCGTTTCTAAGTTATAAAGCATATAAAATAGTAGATAGCTACAGCTGCTGGAACGCTATTTTAAATATTTGCTCATTTCAAGCGACTTCCTTTTATCGTGTTAAAATTTAACGAGACGATCGGTTCAAAAGGCGAAGCCTTCAAACGCGAAACGTCATTGATTCAGAATAGAAACGATAATTTTTGTACACGAATTTAAATATAAAAGCTTTGTCTGGGGAGAGAGGAAGGAAGAAAATTCATTATGATTCGATCCACGGTGTGAAAGTTACGTCTCGCAATATTTTTATCGAAAACAGACGTCCATGATGCGATGGCCAATTCAATAATTTCATGGTGGTCGCAGTCATTAGAAATAATAAAAAAGAAGAAAACTCATTCAGCACTCTCATTTATGGGTTTTGCTTACACAATGCTTTGTGTCGCACACCAAAAAGAATTTTCTCCTATTGACGAAGAGGGCGTATTTTCGTTTTTTTTTTCTTCCATTTTTTTTGCACCACCATCAGTGTGCTCTTTAATACTCCTTCGTCGTCGAAGAAAGATGATTTTTTAGTTCGGTTCATTTGTGCCGGTGCCGCTCATAAATAATAAACTCTCGGCGGAACATTCATCAAATTTATCTGAGCGAGCTTTCGCTCAAAAGGAGTAAAACGTGTTTAAAAAGTGACTCGAGGCGTCAAGTTGTTATCGTTCGATTCGGGACGGCCTTTCGAAATATTTTTCCGTGTTGAAAAAGGAACGCTTATGTATACAAACGAGGCGAGCGGATGACGTAAAGTTTCCCGTGAATTCAATACGAGCGTGGCATAGTTTTGTAAGTTTTATGCTCCATATTATAATGTAACGTTTCGTGTGAGTGGCGTGTTTGTTTATTTTTAAAATATCGACCATTTGTGGGACAATTTTTCGTCGTCGTTCTAGCGGAGTCTCGCGTTTTTGCATTGTCGTCGCTTCTTTTCGGAAAGATTTTTTTTTGTTTTTCGCACATTCGAAACACTCGAATGCTTTCGAATTGGCGCAGTTCAAAGCACTTTTAACGGGACGTTTGCTCTAACGCGAAGTGTTCGTACCTCCTAGACGTGGGGAGACAAACGTTTCGTGAAAAAAGGCCCACGGGGAACTTGCGATCGAGTAGTGTTTTTCCATAGAAGTTGATTTTCCTTAGAGTGAAAATAAAGGCTTTTTTCGGAGGCTTTCACACGATCACGGTACAACGCTACATGGCGATGACCTTCGTCCTTTTGTGTGTTAATAATTAAGAAAATCGAACGCAAAAAGTATCGTGCTAATGGAGGG
Organism: Hydropsyche betteni; assembly: GCA_028571205.2. Classification (NCBI taxonomy): domain Eukaryota; kingdom Metazoa; phylum Arthropoda; class Insecta; order Trichoptera; family Hydropsychidae; genus Hydropsyche; species Hydropsyche betteni. The sequence goes on from JAOXNN020000001.1 coordinate 654,564, forward strand.
CTTTTACGTGCGGGCCAATTTTCACATCATTAGAGGCTTTGTGAGTATAATTCGAGGCGGGCGAAACTCTTTCTGGATATTTGCATAATTGATCTTAGCACTTCATGACGGCTCCGTGGCTAAAGAAAAGGGTCGATGTCTACGACTTTTTCTACAACCGCCTTTTGCCGAGTGTTAATTTCATTTTGTGCGATTCGTTACGTTCACGCTGCACGGTGCTTGTTAGTCACGGATTTATTTTCAAGTTTTACAATTTTGATAATCAGATGTTTTTATTACATAGGTGAGGTTTTCATTCTCGTAAAACTTATGTGGAGTTGTTGTATGTAATAAGGATTCCGTTGAAAACTTATATTCTCCGCAGCAATTGTAAAACTTTGTTTTAGCAAGAGTATTGCATGGAGAGTCTGCAATGTAACGCAGGTGTGCTGGAGAAATGATTCAACATATTTTAGTTTGAAAATATTCTTAAAAATTTTAAATCCCTCCTGAGAAAGTCTCATTCTTATTCAAACAACTTAATTTCTACTTGTTAAGTTGAGGCTACAATATTAAGGTATTTCGTGTAAGTAATTGTCTTTTTTGGGATTCCATTTGAGGAATTAGTCTTTGGTGCTTTTCTTCATTCAGTATACAACGTCGACTAATTTTCGGGGCATGTACCATTTAATTCCTTGTGCCGAGCTACTTTCAGGCTTGAGAAGTTCTCACGTCGCACTTTCGCGTATATTATAAAGTATTAACTTGGTAACTTTCAGTTAGTCCGAGTGTAGGTCTTCCAAGGCCGACGCACGTCCGTAATATGATATATTAAGTTTGCGAGAAATTTGTTCATTATTAGAGCAAGGACGGCGTACTTAATTAAAACAAATGTAATATCTTCCTTAAAATTTATTCTATTTTTTAATAATATTTATTATAAATAAATATGATTTACAAAAAAATGATTTTAACCTCTTTCTTTTTCGTTAACTTTTTATAACTTGATTTCCGCAAGTTATATATTGAATTTTCATATGGAGACGTTGTCGTAAATCGGAAGGAATGTGGTTGGTTTATATCAATTTTCATAAAATAGAAAAAGAAAATTGATTTGTGTAGTAAGGCAGCGCGGCGGAAGAGGGTACGGCACGAGAATGAAAATTGAAATTTCTCCTTAGCACATACATATCTTTTCGTGTCTCGCAGACGGAAACATTGTAAGGAAAATATGGCAGGGACCAACCTTTCATAATCGTAATAACACACGCCGAAGAAAAAACTCACAACGCGATACAAAAGCCCCAGCGACGACGACAAAACACCCAACAAAAAAGAGAGGAAAACTCTTTCATTTGCACGGCACTCCATATTAATTTTCACTCAATTTCCCCAGAAAAACGTATCGGAAGACGGTAAACTTTCTCCCGGAAAACTCTTGCGCGACACTTCAAGTGGGTCACGTACGACCACGGCAAATTCAGCAGCCATTGTATTGTCGACGGCGTGTTTCCAATCGTGATTTGGAATTTTTTGGCCTATTCCACTGGTTCATTAGGGATACATAATAGATGTGTGTGTGCACCTCGAAGGATGAATTAAATATGACCAGCGCGTATACGGTCTCGGCGCCTAATTTATTATTCAGGCGTCTCATCTTCAGCGTAGACCGTCGTTTTTGACACGAGCTCGTCACCGAAGAGGACACGTGTCAAGTGCTGCAGGGGCTGTTTAAAAATTTCCCATGTTCTGTTCCTTTCGAAGGTGGAAATTTTAGTTGAAAAACATACGCTGATGTTAGATTTGCTGATTTGATACACGTACATATGGTGGCACATACAGAATTTTTATTAATCAAACTATTAGTTTCCACTTTGATAGTAATCAGATTTGAATATTTAGTTTAGTCCGAATAATATTTCTCACAGATACTACTGCTGTTAGAGAAATATTTTACGGTTGCTTAATTCTTCAATTAAATCAAAATAATCTTAGAATGGGTTGAATTAGACGATGAGCTTTATAATGTCAAACTTAATTTGTGTTGTGAGGAAAATGAACCGAACTTAACGTGAGCACATGTCTTAATAATTCTCTGTACGAGATTTTAAGCTGGATTAAGAAGGTTAATCCTGTTTTAATTAAGTATATTACATAACATAAATATCTGAAATTTTGTCGTAGAAATGAGTTTAAGGTTTCAATACTAAAAATGGATTTTACTTTGAAAAAAAAATTTGATTAAATCGAAAGATCCAGGTTCATGCGGCGAAATCTCGCATCTGACGTCGAACTGGAAATTAATTCATAATAAGCGATAGATGGGAGGGAATGGGGAAAAGCGGGTGGCAAAAAATCGAGAAAACCTCGTTTTTAACAGAAAACTTGCACCGGGAACGTGGGAAAATGTGGCGTATGACAAAATTTACGGTTCGAACTGGGAAAGGAGGTCATAAATCGTCGGCGGGCGACGGTGTAAGTTTCGCGCCGAAAAATAAATCTTGTAAATTGTGAAGTTTGATTTTTATGTTTTTCGCCACGTTGATAAGTGGAATAACGTGTAAAAATACAATCAATCATATCGTGCCCGGTCCGGGTCGCTTTCGTTCAGCGTTTTCCGGTTCGAATCGCACGTTACGTTTGATTTTTCATTGAAGTAAACATCGGAAGAAAATCGTCTAAAGAATATCTAATGTATTCTTATGTTTTTTGTATGATTTCCACATTTTGATATTTTATTCAGTGAAAAATTAAAATTTTCTTATTATGAACGATAAAGTGTTGTAAAGCCATTGATTCAAAAAATAAACTCAACTTATTTTAGGTTATTTTCTGAAAAAAAAATTGAAATATATTGTTGTTTCCATGAAACTATAATATATTGTTAAAGAAAATAATATAAATATATAAGAAAGTAATTATTACCAAAATACTAAGCTGTAAATCAAGACAGAGTATTTTTATCGTTCGGTGTTTATTTTTTTCTCAACGATAAAGCATTTGCAAATGTGCATTTTTCCATTCTTGACAAACAATTTTCTTGAAAGTGAAAAATAAATCTGGTAATTTGTGAAATAATATAGTCTGTGTTCTACTTTTTGAAAATTTCGCTTCGGAAAATTCGAAACGGAACGACCGTGCAATGGCGCATGCCAGCTGTTAATTTTTTACGACTGACTCTTGTGCACACATTTGCATTGCATTTATTTTACGAACGACACACGCCCTTGTTCAGAATCATGAAATCGCTTTGACCTTTGTTGGCCTCCATTTTTTTTATTGCTCGATTTTAATTTTTTAATAGCTCGGATCTGTCGAAAAAGGTGCGCGTTTTATTATCGCGTTTCGAAATATCGCCCGCGCCTTGTGTGAAAATTTATTTATGAAATTTACATCGGGCCTGCATGCAAAATAGAGTTGCCACCGAAGAATTAATTAGTTTGGACAAAAACTGCTGAAAATTGAATTTTCCGATTATGCGAAAAATATGGACGTTTTATTTATTCTTATTAGAAATGCATAGAATGTATTTAAGGTTTGTAGTTTAAATATCTATATTTAGCAAATGTCAAAAGTTGTTTCATATATAAATGTTTAATATTATATATATAATATTATATAAAGATTGATTATTATAAAATGTTTTCATATAGAGAAAACAAATAGTTAAAAATAACTTTATAATGAGAGAAAGACGAAACAAATTGACGAAATTGTATTTTAGGAAATTTTGATAAAAGCTTTGAATTTTGTCATAGAAACAAATTAAGTAAGCTAAAGAAACTTTTTTCAGTTATAATAAATTTTGAAAATATTTATAAATGAAAATTAAATCAGTATTGTTAAAACGTATACATAGATTCATACATAATTTTACATATCAACTTTATTATTTCACATTCGCCACCCGCTACGTTGCATAGGGGTGACGTGTCGTAACGTAGTCGCAGAATACATTCATATACGAATTTATTGAATAAATACATAATTTATAATTTAAACTAGCCCCGAACAGTACAAGCCAAGTCCATTCTTCAACAATCAAAATTTACATATTATATATAAAACTTCACCCATTTCATAAGTGACTCATCAAAAAAAAAAAAACCAACAACATTAAAATCAATTTTCACAAATTGACACCAAAACGAGCATCCTTAAGCCCCATTCACATCCCCAAAACGGGGACCCGACCCGCCGCGTAATCGTCGACTTTTACGCGGCGATCGCGTGATTAACGACCGCGTCGAAATCGGCCGTTATCAATAAGCGAACGACGCCGTCGAAAATAATAAATCACGCGCTTGATTGGGACGCCGAACGGCCCGACAATTATGACGTTATTTGCCCAAGACGGGGGGCGGATTCCCGGACAATCGGAGCCGGTGCCTGCGCCCCCTCCGTGTCGATTTCGATTGTTTGAATTATGGGGCGCCGAGTGTTATTGCCGGTTCATCAATGGGGGGAGAAGCCCGCGGGGTCATTATGAGTTTTGGTGTTGGGGGAGTTGGTGATGGTGTGTTTGGTGTCGTTAGGGTTCGGGTGATGTTTGCTTGAAATATGTAAAGTGGCTAGATGTAATTTTAGGAGATGAAATTACGTCAAGGTGAAAATAGATGAAAAATAGTAGTATATTCGTTTTTGAAACTGGGGCGTATCCTGTATGTAACGTTGTCGTATGTATTGTTGACGAAAACGTGAATTTAACGCATGCAAATAAAATAAAAATTTCATCGATGTACTTTTTTATTGTGTTTCATTGGCATTAAGTTTTGAAATAAAATATTTTATTGTCGATGTTTACGATAGAATTATCTATCGATACGGAAAACGGAGTAAAAATTTAACGACGGGAATTCTAGAGACGAAACATCTTAAGAAAAAATAAGACAGTTAACGATGTTGACACAATTAAAGAATATTCTGCCGCGCAGTATACAAAAGATAAACGGCTTTTTAACTTATAATTAATGTTAATTATATGCAAAAAGAGTACTTTTAACATTAAGCATAGTTAAGGAAACACGTTTTATTTTTCGGCATTAGCATCTTTATAAAATTAGGTTCGCACGGCCGTATATTTAACAGCGATTTCAATTAGCGTCGGGCAACTGAGCTTTCACGTGCAGATGTATTTTTCCGCGAAAATCTCTTGGGCCCGATATGAAATTCTTCGAAAAATATTTATTAACGACCAGATTAAGCTACGTTTGGTAACATTTTTTTTTCAATACTATACACTAGTACCGTAATGAAAAAAATTTAAAAGTTATCAGTTTCGGACCGCTTTGCACTCAGGAGGGCTTATTAATTTAAAGCGGACGCGCACGCCAGCACAAAAACAACACACGCCATATGCCATCGCACGAACAAACACAGTTTTCCCGGAAAAGCGACACGTTTCGAAAAAGGCGGTTTATTTCCCCGATTCGATTCGGCGCAAATTTGACGCGGTGAAATCGAATTATCGAATCGAAACGGTCCCTTCGTGTTTTTTTCCCCTCGCGCTCAGTTTCCATTACGCTTTTCCCCAAAAGAGAACCCGAGGGGGGTTAATTAAATTTCCTCGCGTATCTGACCGTTGTCCGTTAAGAGATGGAAGGGTTTTAAAGCGTTCCGCG